>JACXGM010028716.1:0-13374 GCA_016801145.1 Umbra pygmaea | reverse complement strand
CAGTTACTAGAGCCGTCAATGTGTCAGTAATATATTTATTACACCTAGTGTACAATAACTAGAGCAGTCAATTTGTCAGTTTTGTTGGTATTACCCATAGTGTACAGTAACTAAAGCAGTCAATGTGTCAGTTGTGTTGTTTTTACCTGTAGTGTACAGTAGCTAGAGCAGTCAATGTGTCAGTTATGTTGTTATTACCCATAGTGTACAGTTACTAGAGCAGTCAATGTGTCAGTTATGTTATTACCCACAGTGTACAGTTACTAGAGCAGTCAATGTGTCAGTTATGTGGTTATTACCCATAGTGTATAGTAGCTAAAGCAGTCAATGTGTCAGTTATGTTATTACAAATTATGTACAGAAACTGGAGCAGTCAATGTGTTAGTTATGTTGTTATTACCAATAGTGTACAGTAGCTAGAGCAGTCAATGTGTCAGTTATGTTGTTCTTACCTGTAGTGTACAGTTACTAGAGCAGTCAATGTGTGAGTTAAGCATTTATTACACCTAGTGTACAATAACTAGAGCAGTCAATGTGTCAGTTATGTTGTTATTACCAATAGTGTACAGTAACTGGAGCAGTCAATGTGTCAGTTATGTATTTATTACACCTAGTATAGAGTAACTAGAGCAGTCAACGTGTCGGTTATGTATTTATTACACTTAGTATACAATAACTAGTGCAGTCAATGTGTCAGTTATGTTATTACCAATAGTGTACAGTAACTGGAGCAGTCAATGTGTCAGTTATGTATTTATTACACCTAGTATACAGTAACTAGAGCAGTCAATGTGTCGGTAATGTATTTATTACACCTATTATACAGTAACTAGAGCAGTCAATGTGTCAGTTATTTATTTATTACACCTAGTATACAGTAACTAGAGCAGTCAATGTGTCTATTATGTATTTATTACACCTAGTATACAATAACTAGAGCAGTCAATGTGTCAGTTATGTTGTTATTACCAATAGTGTACAGTAACTGGAGCAGTCAATGTGTCCGTTATGTTGTTATTACCAATAGTGTACAGTAAATGGAGCAGTCAATGTGTCAGTTATGTTGTTAATACCCATAGTGTACAGTAGCTAGAGCAGTCAATGTGTCAGTTATGTTGCTATTACACCTAGTATACAGTTACTAGAGCAGTCAATGTGTCAGTTATGTATTTATTACACAATAACTATAGCAGTCAATGTGTCAATTATGTATTTATTACACATAGTATACAATAACTAGAGCAGTCAATGTACCCATTATGTAGTTATTTCACATAGTATACAGTAACTAGACCCGTCAATGTGTCAGTTCTGTACCGTATCCAATGGTCCTCCCACAGCTGGTACTCTGGTAGGATGGCCGGTGAAGCATTGCTCCTCTCCTGTTCCTTCCTGGCTTTCTCCATTGCCTTCTCATAACTTTCCTGGGCCTGAGAAAACATGAGTGTTCAAATAAAAGTTTAAAAACAACCAATCTGACAGAATACGTGCCAAGCTTTCATGAAAATCGAGCCAGCCAGTCTGTGGACGAACAAGTCGCACCTGTTCAAAGAAGCCGTGCTGCTCGTAGGCGATGGCCGTGGATGTCTCAGGGAACTTGCAGCGTTTCTGCCACAGCCCTGCCCACATGTCCTCTTCCTGCAGGAGTGAGTAGAGCTCTGCCAGCGAGTCCAGGATTTCCTATTGGAAGACACACTTCTTTAACGAGGTACAGTAACAACATGAAGATAAATCCCTAGAGAAACGTTGACAAGAGCTGCGTTATCAGTTCCGTCTGACAGGAGAACGCGGCGTTGCCTGTAGTTCCCTACCTGCTGTGGCGGGGTGATGCTTTCTTGTTCGTAGAACTCTGTGCTGCTCGGCTTGGGCTTGTTGTGCAGGCTGAGGCCCTTTTCGAAGGCCTGCTGCTCCAGCATCAGCGTGGACCTCAGCCACAGGTTGTGGGTCTTCCCCAGGTACTTCAACACGCATGGCCGGATGGGAATAGGGGGTACGCACTGGGACATGGCCTCCACGAAGCAGTTGAGAGCACTGGGCTGGCAGTCCCTCTGCGCCTGGTGGCTCCCACTGCACAGAAATGGACTCAATTCTCCTGAGAGGGCCTAGGGGGCACAGGGGGGGTATAGTAAAAACACAGACTGAGAAATGTCTCCCCAAGGCCTAAAGCGTGCAATATGATGCATAACCAAAACCAAACTGGAACTAATTGGAAGCAACCGTTAGCTACCAAAGCATAATAATCTAAGAGACAGCTTCTGCAAAAATAATCACTATTTAAATGCCTTGAATAGATTTTTATGCAGTACTCTAATACCACATTAAGATATTCATAAGCAGATAATTATCAGCGTAAATATGCAACCTATTTATGTCTTGATCCCTGTCTGTCTTTGAGTGACAAACATAATCATTAAGACGTCTAGTTATATTTCCAAGGCGTTTCACCAAGTTAATAGCTCAATCACTTCAAATCAGGAGCCTTAAATGGAGCTCTAAATACTGGTGGCATCTGGTTCGTTAAACTCATTACGTTTTTTCTTCTTCCATATTTTGCATAAATGAATGGTTCCTCATTAAGAGGAAATTGCATGTTTTAAGGCAGAAATGGGACATCCAAGGTCAGCTAGCCAATGTCACTAAGCTGTGGGGTGTGTGGCTGTCTCCATCTGTGTGAGGATCAGTCAAATCAAGACAGTCTGGGTGCAGAGTTATAATTTATACAATAAAAAACACTTCTGGTAAACTAAATAGCTCCAAGCATATATCAATTTATTTACAGAACTATAGTACTGTGCAACACTATTACACACATTCAAACCATGTTTTTTTCTCAAAGATGCTATGCTATGTAAACAGTGACAAGAAAAAATGTCACACCCTCTACATTTCCTTCTACACGTTTCATTTAATCAGGTTGGTTCTATCAACTCATTATGTCATTGATAATTAGCATACCTGTTTGTTATCTTTGTTTCAACATGCACTGGCCGATACACCTACAAGGCAATCTGATTTTTATCTCAAAAGTGGTCGGTTACATAATATCTTCTTTATGTAATACAAGTAATTCTCTGTAAAATTGCATTTTTTGGCAAATTAATGTTTGGAAAGGCATCTAATGCACACCTTTTGTTTACAAATATTATAATATTTCACCAGAAGATGATGCTAAGAACATAAGTATCCCACCAGAAGGTTTTAGGCTTAATAACAAAATAATTAAATTCACTTTTTTTGCACAGCAATCAGAATAAACATTGGAAAGATCTGCTGCTTTAAAAATTCTTATGACAGTCTAAATAATAATGGTCAACAGTTCGAGCCTGACTATGGGTTCTCTGAATTTCCCCCGGCCTCCTGCGCGAGGCAGCGCAAATTGGCCCCTGTGGGTTCAATTGCGGAAAGTATGCTGCCCTACAAAGGCTAACCGCAGTAACTACAAAATGAGTCAAACTTAGAAAACCCTATCCAAACTTAGGTCAAATCAGCAGTCATGGTTTTTGGAAATTACAATTACTTGATGAATACATGTACAATAAAGAAAATCAGCATTGCGTGCAGCCTTACAAAGCGTGCATCCTTTTTGTAGAAAGGTGACATGTAATCTCCCCTCCTCCAGACCTGCATTGATGGGCACTCAGCTAGTCATTGTGTTACAAATGTTCACCACCCAACCCCCCATGCCGATTAGATAAAACAAAACCAACTATTCCCAAAGTGGAGTATCCACATTAATGTTAGTGCATACACAAAAAACTTGTGGTCAACGTGTATTTCAATATTCAATCTGGCCTATACATTTTTTCTTGTCTGAGTAGCCCAGTTTTACTGGTGAAAATAATCACTAACAAGTCTGTATAAATAACAACACAATGTAAATTATCAAATAATTGGCATCCAACCAGATAAACGTTAATTATGTGTTTTTATTGTGTACATGAGAAATTACACTCGGTAGGCAAATCAAATTATACAAAATATACAAAAGTTAAAAAGGAAGAACAACGATATACAGTAAATAGTAGATATTTTTGTAGGACGAAAAATCGTTTGCTTCAATAAATTCAAACGTTTACGAAGGCTTGTAGCTACTTTAAAGTGATGGTTCGGAGTAATATAACCCTAGGGTCCTTTGCACTTTGACCTCGAGCCAAACAACCCCCCATAAGCTTTTTTCCGTTGATATAAAATTGGTCGAGTTATAAAATTGGTCGAGTTAGAGTTATCAGCCAAATGGCTTAGTGCAGGAACTAAGGGAAGTAGAAGTTTGGTAACATTCCGGGCATTATTAGTGGGGTTATTTATGAGATACACCCTTGGTTCCATTAGCACCTGCACTAAGCAATTCCACTGATAGCTATAACTCGACCAATGTTATAACAACGGAAAAAGCTTATGGGGGGTTGTTTGGCTCAAGATCAAGGTGCAAAGGACCCTAGCGTTAAATTACTCCAAACCATCACTTTAAGACACACTGCAACAATGTTTTTAAAGTGTGTGCACTGGCAAAAAGATTTGCCTTCATATTTAAAAACATGTGTGGCATATAAACATATAAAACATATAAAAAATACTTTTATTTTATTTTTTACATCAAAACAAAGTCTGCTGAGCCACTAGCTTTTTTCAAGGGTTTAGCCTCCTGTTCGAATTCTGATGGTCTCTATAATAATTCAACAACAATTTACACGTCTATAATTAAACAAGTGACAGTAGTTTAAATTACTATTTTGTCTAAAATACATGTATTTTTTAACATCAAATACGAAGTCTTTTGTGCATATAGCAAATCTTTTATTGTAAGAATAATAACGTCACAGGTGAGTGAATACCATGGTACAATTAGTAAAACTATGAATTTAGTATTTGTTCCCGGTTCTCAGATAATAAAACACTGTAGTATTTGTAGTATCTGCAGTCGTTGTAGTCTAAGGATTTGACCAACTGGTATATTCTGTATGAGGTGTCAATGATTATTACTGTCTGCTCGAAAAACTGTGTTATACTCTGCGACTTGAGGTAGATGATATAGTTTCCAAAATATCAATGTTTTTATAAATGGTAATGTCTAAAAAGTCGATATCCTTTCGAGATCTCTCTCTCTGCTGTACATTTTACATTCAGATCTCATGAGTTAAGAGAGAAACTCTGTGAGAAGAATATGTGCCATTCCATATCAGTAGAATATAATATATAGGCTATATATTTTCCAAAGAACGACAAGGTGATATGGATTTAAAAAAAATATAGCTTATGTCATTAAACACAAGCAATCCCCCCAGCCATGGGTCGTCTGAACACTGAGAGTTTTAAAAGTCTGGTGATGTGCCTGGTGTCCTGTATTGGCATTAGGCAATAAACAAAGATCAAATTCATTCATTCATTATAGCTGCATCAATTTTTGATTTAGTCTTTCTGATGCTACAGGAGCAGCTTGATATATTTAATTTAGAAAATGTAAAACAAACAGACGTTGTTGTTTGAGAATTTTGCTGGAGGAGTAAAATGAAATTATATTAAATTAACAACACAATTGAATGAGTCACTAATAAAAAGAGTTGTGACGGATTGTTCAAACTGCACATCATTACGGTTTTGAGCATCTCCCATACTGTTTCTTAAATATGTTTTCAAGCACTTCAGGCAAGAGAAAGGGAGGGTTGGCCACCATTCAAACGATGGGAGAGCTAAGCTTATTTGTGGGGGTGATAGCCCTGTCTTGCCCCAGCCTGCCGCCGCTGCTACATTCCGCTGGAATTCCACACACAGTGTGAAGTAAGAGTTTTATGAAACAAATAATGAAAGATTTGGGTGGTAATTATACAAGCTTATATATACTGTATAAGTGAGTATCCTGTGATCTAACTGTATATAATTTTTCTTCCATGTTTTACTTAATTGTACTTTAGCGTTACATACGGTAATTGTCCAGTTTGTAGTCTATATTTTTGATTTGCCTACTGGAGGTCTTTTCTCAAGTTCAAAAACAAACCATTATAGTTTCTGGTTGGATGCTAATTAGCCTATTTGATATTTAACATTATGTTGATGTTTATCCAGACACTAGTTGGTGATTATTTTCGCTGGTGAGAGTGGACTATTCAGACATGAAAACATCACTTTAATAATGTATTGGCATGTTTGAATATTGAAATGCACGTTGAACCACAATTTATTTCGTATTCCACTTTGGGAATAGCTGGTCTTTAACAACACTACAGAACAAAAATAATTAATGTAGTTATCTTGTGTAAAAAACCTTCTATATAGCGCATCACCGAGTATAGTGCGCAGAAGATGGGGGGGTGCCGTTTGTAAAAATATATATATATATATATTTGCTAAAATATGGTAGATGGAATTGGGAGAAGAGAGAATTGAAAAAACTGTATCCTTTCAGAATCTGAATGGTCTGTTGTCAGTAGAGGTCGGCTAATTAATCGGAATGTCCGATTAATTATGGCAGATTATGAGTTTTCAAAATAATTATTAATCGGCATTTTTGCTCGCCGATTATGGCCGATACTTTTTTTGGTGAGAAACCACTTCCTCTAGTGTTACAATTCCATAGCAAATCACGTGAAAACTGCGTGCAGCCAGCAAACGCATCTGTCGTGAGCTAGTCTGGAGGAAATTGTCATTGCAGAGAAGCCATGGTAAGTTTGTAGCTAGCATGAAAGGAGATCAATTAAAATCAGTCGCATATAATCACTTGTAGCTTCACATTGTTAATATTAGTCTAGAATAATGGGTAGAGGTTCACTGCTTTCGTTCCGACAGAACTGTTCCCATTTTTTATCAACCAAAACTTTTATCCGTTCTGTTTTCCTCGAGGCTTTCAGGAAAAAACGACCCATTAAAAAAAACTGCTGTGCAAGGGTTGACTAGCTAGCTATATTGCGGTGCATATGATGAATAAGGGGGATTTATAATTAATCATCAGATCAGCCAACAGTAGATCAAAATCGGGTACTGGCACCAAACAAGTGCTGAATATGTCCATTCGAATGCACAGTCATTGATTGTGCACATACTTGTCAAAATACGATGCCTATTCTAAACGATACAAAGAAGATGTTTTTTTACTTCCACATTTAATTAAAAGGCATTCATGTTAAAAGGCATTCAAGGAATATACGTCGCTAGTGTTCTAAAACGTGGTTTTCAAAGTAGCCCATTTCTGATGTTGAGTCAGACGGTGGTGAAAAGAGAGAAGAACATTAGGCTATTCTGACTCCTCGCGCAAGAGAATAATTATGTAGTTAAAGACGAAATCCCATGTTTCTCAGTTACTGTTTTTGTCATATTTATATTAATTGTCGTATTTGTATATTGATTTTGAAACCAGATATTTATCAAGTGCTTCAGGAAATTACGTCGGATATTTGTACTCCCGTTGTGCATCACCAAATATGATTGCTTAATAAAAGGACAACTATCAAAATGCACAGACTAAATGTTTTTTTTAGGCAAAACCCAAGGGTTTGTTTTTCTAAACAGATTTTATAGGCGAAGTTGTATCAAATACAAATCGTAGTATGCCTACTATGTGTTTTCGCCATTTGTATGGCATTTTGTTTGAACAAATTTAAATATTTTTATATATTTATTTGAGATTTGAAACAATTTTGTGTATAAAGAAGTTATATTAAAAGTTATACTGACTCTACTTATAGATTATGCTTGTATAAACAACAAATTAGACATCGAGCCAAGAATTGGAGTTGTTAGAATAAAATCATCACAAAAGTCCCAGAATGCATCTTTAACTCTCTTGCTCAGGGACATAACAACATGGCTTTTCACCTTTGTTGGCTCGTTAACTGGCCCAATGCTCTAACCTACTCGGCTACTTAGCTGACACATTTGAACCGGAAGTAGTTACACATTCCTTGTCATCCCCATGCCAGTACTCACATGTTGCTGTCGGTCAGAGAGAATCTTCCAGAGGCGAGGGAACAGTTGTACCCAGGTCCTCTCTGCTAGGGGGGTGGAGATGTGACAGAGTTGGACCAGCGCATTCAGCAGCGCCCCCGTCTGACATAAAAATAACAAGATAACAAACACAGTCAACATCTGACACGGCGACAATGAGGTCACTCATGACCTTCCCAAAGAGCCATTGGTTCAAACAATTGAACAGAACAAGACACAACATTTGTGTCTAACATCCTGTGGAATCATTTGGCAAATATAATGTGAATGCTTAAAATCTAAGCATCGACTCCAGTTTGGGTTTAGTGGTGAGGATCCCTGACAGGAGACGCAATCCTAGCTCACCTTGACCTCTCTGAGGGAGTCGAGGAACTTGTCATGGCGGTTGGTGAGCATGTGCAGCTGGTTGCCTGCATCTTTCTCTGCCTGCTCCTTGGTTTTGGGAATGGCAGTCTGGTCCCCTGGGGCTAGTTCTATGTCTATCTCCACATCCTGAAGGGGCAGGAAGAGACAGAGGGGTAGAAGGGTAGGAAGAAGAGCGAGGAGCGGGGAATGATGTAGACAGGAATGTAGGGAATAGAAAGAGGATGTATTTAATCATTTCTTGTCATATGCAAAAGCACTTTGTGTTTCACTGGAGAGATGGCATGATGAGATGGGAGTGGACTGATAATATTGACCGTTATATAAAACTCCTATGAATACTGCATGAAATCATTGCATTTGCAGGAAATCCAGAGAAACACAAAAACAAGCTGATGTTATTCCTCAAAGAAACAGACAACGCGATGATGTGCTTGTTAGAGTCCGCGTCTCCCCGTGACCCAGTGAGCAGTGTTGTGGTAAGTCCTCACCTCCTCCTTGGTCTCGCTGTTCTCTCGCTCCCTGGGCTCCTGCTTGACGTGCGTTGCCATGGCGAAGGCAGCGCGGTCGTGGCTGTCGGCCAGATTGATGACGTTGGTGATGGAGGGTAGCATGGACCCCTGGCAGCTGGTGCCGATGATGCTGTCATGCTCACACACCGCCAGCAGCAGCTAACGCCCGGAGAGGACACAGAGAACATGGAGTCACATGGACAACAGAACACACAGAGCCAGGTTAGGAGTTGTGAAGCCTCATGGAGACGCCTCACAAATTAGTAATAATAATAATAATAATAATAATTAATAATAATAATACAGGGTGTTTTCAAACCATGATGCACCTCCTCCCTTCAGGCCAATTGAGACGCGGGGGTGTCTAATTGTTATTATTATTATAGCATTCCCTCCAGCAGGACCAATCAATGCTGTTCTTCTTTATGCTGGTTCTCTATAGCTACCCTCTTCAGAATTAGGACAGTTGTGACTGAGGTATCACACCTGTATGTACAGACTAAGGTTGCAAAAGGTTGAAGACATTCTGTTAAAGTGTTCAGTAAGTTGAGTAAAACTAAAGGTAAAAATCCCAATGCATTTCTTATTTCAATCCAGTTTGTCACACTACAAAATGTGGAAACGTCCAATAGGAGTGAATTCCTATACAAGGCAGTGTATATCCAAAGAAAAAACATTGAAATTTAAATGGTATTAACTTTAATTCCCATATATTCCCATATATTCCCATAAATTCCCACAGAAAGTTTCCACCTCTGAATATTCCCCAAAATGTGCAACCCTAATTAGGGATGGGCATTCGAGGTTTCATTACTGTTCTTCAAGCAGCAGGCTAAAGCTGTCAACACAAACTCAAAATTTACTTTGCAAAATAAAAGCTGTCACTGATATGTGACACATTGCAATGCATTTAAAAAATATCTATTAATTAAAAATAATAAATCTAACTGCCGCCAGCACAATATATTGCAGCTAGAAAAAAAATGAAGTATTGCAATGTCAAAAATCAATGATGGCTTTTATTTTGCAAAGTAAATTCTGAGTTTGTGTTTGACAGCTTGATCCTGCTGATTAAAGAACAGTAATGAAGCGTTGAATGCCTGTCACTAACCCTAATACAGACTGACTTTAAAGTAGTGCAACAACATCGTTTCTTAAGTAGAAGAAATCTACATTGTCAGCTTCTCAGTCCAAGATATTACCAATGTTACAAATGTCTATCAGTGTTGAAAATAACTTATTATTAACTTATATTGTTATACAAATATAACAGCAAAGCCACACATTCAGCAGACATTATTTAAATGATGAAATCTTTAGCACATCCATAATCAATCATGTTTTTCAATATATTCTGATCAATTTAATGAGTTCTTGGTGAGTGAAGGTTTCAATTTCTATCAAAACACATGTCAACCATTAAGAATCAAACTAGATTCATAATGGATGCTCTTCTTTTCTAAAGACCAATTGGGATAACCAATCTCTGATGAGTCAAAATTCTTGTAATTCACCTATTTTTCCTCATGAGTGCCTATTTCTTTAGGTTACTGACTATTATAAAACTAAACATCTTCTGAGACACTAAAAATAGAATGAAGGCTATTAATTTATTTCCTCAGCAATCAAAATGGGTAAAAGATGTGCCTTAGGCACTAGCTATTTAAATGGAAACATCCAAATGTCATTAAAAACAAAATGGTCTGCCCATAAGATCATTCATTTCAGGTCATAGCCTAAAGAACAGTTAGGTTATTTTGAATTTAATGAAAGCTACCAAAAAGAAATGTTCACATGCTTTAATAAAATACAAACTTCAAATTGATTCAAAGCTAACGGCGAAACATAGGAAAACTGATCATGTATTATTGCAACTGCGTTCGTTCAGGTGTCCATTGGTGAGTATAGGGTTATTCAATAGCATTATCAACTGTTGCTCTTTTTCTATTTTATCTATCAATATCTGGAGAAAACATTTGACATTGGCCAAAAATACAAATGTTTCCTTGTTCAAAGTCCTTCAGTTGGTCTGTAGATCCCATTCTGGTAAAATGTGGGGTGGGTCAGTACCCTTGTGAAGAACTTCCCAGGTGCATTTCGCTCAACAGATACAATCTAAATATCCATAGCAACAGCCGTTATTCACTGAAGTCAACATTGGGGGAGAGCGGTTGGGTGTGTGACATGATGACAGACAAAGCCACAGTTCAATTTGGAGGGGCAACAAGGCGCCAACATTACGGACAAGATAAATGACATACAACAACATAAAACAGGGTTTTGTGCAAAAACTGGACAGTTCAAGTTCAAAGCTACATTCCGCAACTTTTTATGAAGGAAAGGCTTTGTTCTGAACTGGAGTGCGGAGCAAAGTCGCCCCAGATAGTCTGTGTACCTCTATACATCGTTTGATCCAGACAGATAGTCTGTGTACCTCTATACATCGTTTGATCCAGACAGATAGTCTGTGTACCTCTATACATTGTTTGATCCAGACAGATAGTCTGTGTACCTCTATACATTGTTTGATCCAGACAATTAGTCTGTGTACCTCTATACATTGTTTGATCCAGAAGTGGTTGCCCATGGCCTCCCAGTTCTGTGAGCAGCAGATATACAGCAGCCTCTCGTACACGCGTCTCTTCATGGACAGGTCAAACACCTCGAAGAACTTGGCCCTGATCACGGGCTGGGCACAACGCAGTCCCGACAGGAAGGCTGGCTCCAGCTTCGATGTGATGTCACTTCCTGAGAGACTCTCATCCCTGATTGAACAAAAGTGGTAGACATTGATTATATTGAAAAGATATGCTTCAGGACTGCAACTCCACTTCCTTAAAACCCATTTCCTGCTAATGTGTCTCAGTCCAAGGCCCTCGATAAAAGAAATCTAGATACAAAAGTTGCTAAAAGCTTCATGGCAATAAGCGAAGGACACGACACAATGAAAGTCACTGATGTGAAACCGTGCGGGACACAGACAGTTACTCTAAGTTAATGTTTTAGAATGGAGCATCTTATCTTTAATGGAGATAATCCTACTGGAATAGTAAAAAAAGCCAACAGCCCACATTAAACCATACAGTATGTAATAACCTATACAATCATTTCTAGATCATTCCACAGGCCTGGTGAATAGGCCTCCAGGGTCCTGTTTAAAGCCAGTACCCCAGTAGTGAGTCTATTATATTGAAGCTACTTAAACCATCTAGTTATTCAGAGGCATCATTGTGAAGCAGATGCTTGCTCGCTTATCTTTATGTGATGAGAACAGCGATGCGTCACTCACAGCTTCACTGCTGGTTTAAAGTCACGTGACGGAGGGAACAGATGTCTGGAGTAGGAGGAGTCTGTGAGGGGTGGGTCTACGGGTCCCCTGTGTTGGGGTGTGGCCAAAGGGCCAGTCAGGAAGAACAGCAGTGTGCTCGGGAGTCAGTCTTCACTCGATTGGCGCACTGACTCCCGTCTCACCCATTTGCCACCCTCCAGAACACCCATCTTACCCTCCTCCAGCTGATCTATCACTGGAAGTCCGCCAACATCATCCATCTCTACCCCACACCCATCTCAGTCTCATTTCTTGCCTCCATGACAAATAGGGAGGTGTGGGTACTTATCCTCTCTCAACCCCTCAACATCCAGGGAGGAACAGTTAATATGGAACTGACCTGGACCAGATCTCCCCTACCCCATGCCACCTGCCCTCACCCTTGGTGGACGAAGTGGAATAGCGACAACCAGCATACTCGTCCAGCTGATTAATGGGGGTAATTACCTGTAGACATAATTAACGAGGTCCAGGAAGTGGGCGTTTAACTCAAGGTCATCAGGGAAACGCTTCTCAATATAGGTCATCATCTTCACCAGCAGAATGGACTTCTCTCGGAGGTTGGGCATCTGTGGGTGGTGAAAGGGAGGGGGCAGATTGAGTCACATTCATTTATCTTTCGTGCATCTGGAAGGGGCAGAGTAAATCACCTTTGGTCCTCCTTATTTTTCTCTCATGGACTCTCCGTTGAATAAAAGCCTAATCAGAGCAACGACACATGTAGGTTTGTGCTCCCTGCTATACTCACACTGCTTTCTTGCCAGCTAGATGCCTTTCAGAAATCATCAGTAGTGTTTGTCCTGATTGTCAAAGTGTTTCCACTGGTAAAATAATGTCCTCTCACCTGATTGGCTGCCATCGGGGAGTTGTTCTTCACCCACTCCTCCACAATCTTGACGATGGCACGAAGGATCTTGGCATCCGGTGACTTTTCAATGAGAGAGGTGAGGATGACTTGGATGAAGTTCTTCCTCATCTCCATAGACATGACAGAGAGACGGGTCTTCACCAGGTCCAGAGACAGCATCACTAGTTCACTGGTTACTGTAAGAAGAGGCAGTTTACATGTGTTTGTTGTGTAGTGGACAGGTAGGCCACCAGAGTGCCATTTAATGTGCTGATAGCATCTTGCGAGCTTGGCTTGGGCTCCATGGCTATGGTTCACTGCAGAGCTCTAAATACACTCAGTGGCTATGGTTCACTGCAGAGCACTAAATAGACTCAGTGGATATGGTT
>JACXGM010028715.1:0-13854 GCA_016801145.1 Umbra pygmaea | reverse complement strand
TATGGGTTTACCTGTAAGTTACACTTTTGCCTTTTATTAATTCACTTTTGAGTTTTATATTTTGTAGTTTTAATGTAGCCAAGTTTAAGTAGCGTTCGTTGAGCATAGCTCGCTAGCTTTGCTAAAGGGACGTTACTTCGTTTGGAATGAGATGACCGAGTGTGCTGCTAGCTCAATGGTCAGTGGGCTGTGATGCACACACGCACGCATGTACTGCAACGTACGTTACCTTGCCACAGGACTACTGTACTGTAGAGGGTTTGTTGGGATTAATGGTTTGGTACTTTTTTCAGTCAGCTCTGCGTTTTTATTAGCGAATTCACTATCAATAACGTTCCATCGCAACTGCAGTGCGAGATGGATTATTTGCAACTTTTTATTACTGGAAGAATCAGATCAATATTTATGAGGTTTTCAGTTGCCCACGATGAATAATACAAGTACAATACATGTTGTGAAAGTTAAACAAAACATATATGTTCATGCATTAGTAATGTATAAGGATCAAAATTAAACATTGGTTCTTGTCGTACACCTTGTATTTAATATTATAGAGCAGCTTCTACATGAACAAAACACGTATTTCATGAGAGTGTAATATTATATTGTTATGACAATTTCACGGTTGATGTTCGATCATTCAAATAAAATCAATACTAATTAATTTAAATACAACATTGTGCAACTTATTTACCTAGTATGCAAAAATCAGACAAAGAAAAAAGTAACTTAAACCCAAACATTGAAGTTGTCATATCATTACTAAATGATAAATCTTTCTATTTAAAACTTTTCTTGATATTTGAATGGACTTTGTTTTTTACAACTATGCAAATAATTGATATTTTTACATTAACATTTTAATCATTTAGCAGACACTAATATCTAGAGTGACTTACAGTGTGTACAGGGACATCCACCTGGAGCAACTTAGGGTAAAGTGCCCTGCTCAAGGACACAATTACCTTTTTTGTCAGAGTTTGGGAACCGGCAACTACTGAGCCATCTGACACTTGTTATTGAAAAGTCATGAAAAGTCCCAAACACACCACATCATACAATCTACACATATACAGTTGTCTTTCTCATTCACTCACTCTCATAAACAAATATATACACACAGGCATCACACATTTCCCACTAAATTTATTGTAATAACATATCTAACTTCTAACTAATGTAGGTCTGTATCTAAAAGACAGTAGGTTGCACTGTAGTCCTAATTTGGGTGTTTAATTTGATGTGTTTCCATAGTGATAGGAGTGTAAACTGCAGCATTTCCAGCAAATAGCAAATGTCAATCAAAATCGACTACTCGTGCAATTATGGCAATAAGATTTTATTGTTGCCTCAGCGATTGCCGTAAAGCAGTAGTACACAGCTAGAAAATGCAAATGTGTGCCAATCTCTGGGATCCCATACATCATGAATGTGGCTATGAAGATTTACTTTTTAAACATAGTTTTTATTTATTTAATGACGAACCCAGGGTTCCATTTTGCACTTGATTTATTTTTTCCGTATATTTTTTAAATATATTTGTTTTTGATGAAAACAGGAATAATACAGGGACAATATAACCAATTCCCGAAAATACACATTATTATTTTGTCCACAATATTCATTTGTTGCTAGTTAGATATTGTGAAATGTTGGTTTTGCTATTCTACTATGGTATTATTGTAATATATTATACACTTTGGTATTATTTAAGTTGATGTTTTCAACCCCTGGATCCAATATGATAGAAAAAGTTTACTATTCCTAACTTTTGTAGTTTTCGACAAAAGTTACATGCAGGTTTAAATGTAATTCATTTTTATAATGGCATTAACCTAGTTTCTTGCCATTGAATTTTTAGAATTGGATCATTTGGCAAGCTGCTGCTGCCTCTGAAAGTTCAAAGTATTTCTTAGGGTTCCTCTCCTGTATCCAAAACAACCTATCCCATCACCCATTTTATTCATTGAAAGATGATAAAGGAGACATTTGAATAAGATGTCATCAGCGTAAAGGGTCACCTTACATGTCTATGTTGGCAAGATTAAAGTGTGCCAGGGCACACACTGACGTATTAGGGCATAATGTAACAGACAGATTAATTGGATCTTGTTCTGAATGAAGCCAACAAGGGTATTAAGGCACTGTAAACATTCTGCAAAAGATTTACCACTGACTTACCACTCTTATGGTGAATCATGTAGTCCTTAGGTCATGAAGAATGAAACAAGTACGAGAGAGAGAGAGAGAGAGAGACCTTGGATGGGTGGGTGGTCAAATGCAAAGAGTGAGAACTAAAGATGGAAGCACAAAAGCCAGTTTCCAATAGCAGCATGCATTGGCACTAGGGTCAGGTAAAATAGACTTCCTCTCTCTCTCTCTCTCTCTCTCTCTCTCTCTCTCTCTCCCTCTCTCCCTCTCTCCCTATATAGAATATAACAAATTTCTGAAAATAAACAACATTTTGTTCATACTATGCATTCTTTGCTATTTAGAGTTTGTGAAATGTTGATTTTTGCTATTTTAATATTGTCAATATTTATTATTATTAAAGCTGATATTTTCTACCCATAGATCCAATATGCTAGTTCCTAACAATGACTATTCCTAAAACACAGTTTATTTTTAGTTTTGTAGGTTTAACACTGAAATCGTTACACGATTGGGTACGAATTCATTAGCATGAAATAATAACAGTTAGGAAAAGCAACAACTACTAGCCTGCTAGCTAGATCCAGTGCTATAGCTGTGTCAGAATGTGCCCTACTTAGCGGAGAGCAAGACATTGAACACTGGTCATGAACATGATCATTAAGAGTTTAAAATGTTTTCTAGTCTACTCCAGATCTGACAAAGGAATTTCCAAGGTCAGTTCCTTCACCCAATTTGCTGTTAAAGAGGCTGTGGAGGGCTAGACATTAGTTTGTGGGGAGATGTTTACATAGAAAATTAGTATTTTCAAAAATATATAAAAAGTCCTGCTATCTACAATTAGATGTGGACAGTAGAAAGTTGAGAGCAGTGTCAAAAATAGAGCTTGTAGGCAAAATCCAAGTTAGTTGTAAATTTTCTTCCTACATATTAACATAGTAATAACTCTTGTACATTATAGTGCATTGGTCAACAATAGCTAACTACTAAAGCAATAGTGTAACTCTGTCTGATAGGGCTGTAACAATATGTGATAAGAAAGCGAAATCGCGAAACTCAGATCCACAAACCTATGTCGCGGTCTGAGAAGGCACAATCGCAACACACCCCTTCCAACTTTCAGAGTTATCTTTCCTGTCCAGATCTAATGGAACGACATCTTTAAATTACTATTAGTATTATTTTAAGTGAACATTATAAAATACGTAGACCTACAGCACAAAACTAGTTGATGATAAATTATTTAATTTTACCTGTAAGCATCCTCCAATTACGTGTGATCTGATACCTTTCCAAGCATGTGACACCTACCTGCAAAAGTTGAGCTAGTTGAAGAACGTGTCCGCAGATCATTAAAAAGGCTTAAATAATCTTAATTTCGTTTTCAAAAATTTAAGGTCTAAAAACTGAAACCTCGTTTTCTAGGGTCTCAAAGAAATTCAACATTCATGCTATTTTTGTTCAATTTCATTTTGTCGAAAGAAGCCATAAGTGCTTTCTCTGAGCAACATTTAGTTAGCAACTGCTGGCAGATTATAGTAGTAGCAGGTGATTGTGGCAGCTCCATGAGTTTACCTCACAGCAACGCAGCTACTTTGTTCATTAGTTACCTGATAAGCTTTGTCTGTTTGAGTCTTGTTTATGATATTTTATTTGTGTCCTTGCGGCTTTGTTCAGTTCCGAAAACATATTTCTTGTGATCCATATTCAATTGCGCATCTCTCTCAGTACCTCAAAGCAATGAAAATAACGACCCACTCATTGAGCAGTTAATCTCCATGTTCTCGTTCTGTTTCAATAGCGCAGACAGTGTGAAGCCATGTATTACTTTTGAACAATTCTTTCTACCTACTGAACAGCCAGGCTTTGTGGAGTTTCTTCTAATTAGTTTCAACTGCTGGTCGCGATTGTGAAACAGAAGCCATTTAACTTACTTTGAAGAAGGATTTTCAACATGCCCGAATCATCTCCACAATGGAGTTTAGTTCCGTTTGTCTTTCAACAGTATTTTGTTACAAAGACAACATAAGTGTTATAGCTTTGGCTAATCATTTAGTTTACTTAGGTATATTGTTAATAATTTGCATAGTGAATATTGTTCTTTGGTCAGTTTATACAGGTTTTTTAAATGTTATTTACTAAAAATATCATTTTTTTTCTCTCACCCCCCCAAAAAAGAATTGAGGTTTGTATCGAATCATGGGTCAAAAACTTTTTGTATCGTTACAGCCCTAGTGTCTGACCATTTTGTTTGTTGTGTGCTTATAAGTTGGCTATTTTCTTGTGAAATTGCTCTAAAATTAAAAGATTGCATCACGCAACATGCAATCTTGCCTGCTCTCAGTGAACCAGTGAGTATTTTAAGCAACTGTATCATTTTTTCATTGACCTCAAGGGTGACATGTTCCTCAATGACTACTGGAGACATGAACGTTCACATTACTTTTATTGATTTAACCTCACATTTATCTTCATAAACACAAACCGTAACTTTCAATGCCTATGCTTCTTAATGAATTGGAGGCAGTAGAAGATACAGAAGAACAAGGAGAGGAAAGCAGAGAAGGTACGTGTAAAAGAAGTGGAACACCAAGCCAAGCAGCAGAGTCTCTTATGCCTGGGTGTGTGCAGTGGCAGGGGAGGGGAAATGAAGACATATTTCAGTGACTGAGAGGGAAAAAGCACTGCAGCCTGAGAGTCTGGAAGTATTGACCTGAAGTTGGGCTTCGTGCCAGAGCCCTTTTCCAGTCTGGCTATCACAAACAGAGCAGCTGGGGATCCTGTAACCTACTCTGTGGTTAGGAATATGACCTAGATGGCACCATATTTCCATTTGAGGTCCTAAAGTTTGTAGTCAAAAGCAATGAAGTACAGTATAGGAATAAACCTTTTCATAACACTAGTCAACACTCTCATCAGAATACATGAGACCTGCAGCCTACTACAGTTGATGTACAGCATAGTAGTACTACATTTGATTTTTGTTTAAAGTTAAAGGAAATACAACTATGTATTTTTGTGTTTTAGACTAGTTGTGATTTAACCTAATTATAGCTTAAATAGGCACAAATAAATCCTTTCATACATATTCACTCACACTACTTTACTCTTTACTTTACTCACTACTTTGTGACCACATTGTTAAGGGGTTCATAAATCTTGATGGTCAGACAGTAGCTTAATAGAGCTAAGGAGTTAGGTTATTCTAGTGTGAATCCATTTGTATGCTATAACGTTTTGAAAGCAACACTTTTTTTACGTAGATAGCCAAGACTACCATTACACAGCTATGTCTTCGTCCCTAAAATGATAAGCAGTTGATATTTAAATAGTGTAACCTGGTTGCTAAACATGTTAATTTTTATTTTACAAACACCAGTTATCTATACCTAGATGTAGCTTCAACCCTACTTGCACCATGTACTGTAAATGTAGGGTCAGTGTAATGCACTGCTCAAAAAAAATTAAGGGAACACTCAAATCACACATTGAGGCTCGATGAAAGAATGAGAGACCAAAGTCTTGACTGCACATGTATAATTCACTGAGAACAAAATGACATAGCAACGTTCAATGGAAACCAAACTCACACCGAAAATCTAAGTAAATTGAAATCACAGGCAGTCTCAACTTGCATGAATTTCATTGCAGCTACTCCTAATGTGACTGCGTTTTTACTGCTGCGTTCGTTGATTTTCCCGGCATCATTTACAGACAAGCGTCCACACAGGCAGCTTTGTGTTGCTGGAGACTGCAGTTCACGTGCAGACAATGCACTGCCCCTTGTTCTATCTCACCTGTTTTTACTATTTGTTAAATATTGTTTTTTTTGTTCAATAAATGTTATTTTTTTAATTGAGACTTGTAACATTTTAATATTATCATTGTGTCATTTTTATGATGTAAATTGAGGGAGCAAAAGCAGTATCGGCTCCAAATATCGGCTCCAAATATCGGCTTCAAATATCGGCTCAAGAAAATTAGCAGCCCATATCGGTTATCGGCTAAAGCTGATGAAATAAAATCCATATCGGTCGATCCCTACTCACGGCGTTGGATGCACCGAAACATAACGTCCCAGAGGTTATTAATTCGATTCAGGTCTGGAACGTGAGGACCAGTTAATGGCATCAATGCCTTCGTCATCCAGGAACTGACTACATACTCTGGCCACATGAAGCCGAGCATAGTCCTGCACCAGGAGGAACCCAGGGCCCACTGCACAAGTGTAAGGTCTGACGATAGGTCTGAGGATTTCATCCCGGTACTTTTGGCTAGCATGTGGAGGTCTGTGCGACCCTCCAAGGATATACCTCCCCGGACCATTACTGACCCACCGCCAAACCGGTCATGCTGGATGATGTTACAAGCAGCATAACTTTCACCACAGCATCTCCACACACTTTCATGTTTGTCACATATGCTCAGTATGAACCTGCTCTCATCTGTGAAGAAAACGGCACTAATAGCGGACTTGCCAATTATGATGTTCTCTGGCGAAAGCCAATCAAGCTGCATGGTCCTGGACTGGGAGCGCAATTCCCACTAGAGGATGTCGGCCCTCATGCCACCTTCATGGAGTATGTTTCTGACAGTTTGGTCAAAAACATGCACACCAGTAGCCCGCTGGAGGTAATTTTTTAGGGCTCTGGTGGTGCTCCTCCTGTTCCTCCTCGCACAAAGGAGCAGATACCAGTCCTGCTGCTGGGTTGATGCAGTTCTACAGCCCTGTCCAGGTCTCCTCATGTAACGGCCTGTCACCTGGTATCCTGGTCTCCTCCTCTCCTCTCGTGAGTGACTGTACTGGGAGACACAACAAACCTTGTGATGGCAAGTATGGATGTGTCAATCTGGAGGAGCTGGACTACCTGTGCACCTGAATGGGCTGCAGTTACTGCCTCATGCTACCAGTAGTGAAAAGGACAGTAGCAAAATGCAAAACTGAAGAAGAATCAGTCAGATACATCGATAAGATTAACACCAGAGGCTGGGTTTTTATAGAGATAAACAGAAGTGATGCAGAGATATGGGGTTACCATATTAGTTGAATATAATTGTATTGTTTTTGTTGTCAATTTTCTTTCTGTTACTGTAGTTGTTTGTTATATTCTCTTCTGTAAAGCCTATTTGGGTCTTAAAAAACGCTATATTAATATAATGTATTATTATTATTATTATTAATATAATGTGTATGTGTAATAAATTGACTGTGGCGTGAAACATCTTGGAACATTCCTGAAAATTATGTAATGGCTTAAGAAGCTTCTGATAGGCTAATTGACATAATGAGTCATTTGGCGGTGCACCTGTGGATGTATTGCAAGGCCTACCTTTTAAACTTGGTGCCTCTTTGCTTGACATAATGGGAAAATCTAAAGAAATCAGCCAAGACCTCAGAAAAAGGATTTTAGACCTCCTCCACAAGTCTGGTTCATCATTGGGAGCAATTTCAAAATGCATGAAGGTTCCACATCTATCTTGTCAAACAATAGTATGCCAGTATTGTAGTGGCCATCACAAAGTCCTGACCTTAGTCCTATAGAAGATTTGTGGGCAGAACTGAAAGTGTGTGCGAGCAAGGAGGCCTACAAACCTGACTCCAACTTATTGTGAAAAGTTGTTGATGGCTACGGAAACATGACCCAAATTAAACAACTAACAGGCAATTCTACCAGATAGTAATTGAGTATATGCAAACTTTGGACCCACTGGGAATGTAATGAAAGTAATAAAAGCTGACATGAATCATTCTCTCTGCTATTCTTCTGTCATTTCACAAGTGGTGAACCTAACTGACTTACAACAGGGAATTTTTACTAGGGTTGAATGTCAGGAATTGTGAACAATTGAGATTCAATGTCTTTGGCTTAGGTGTATGTAAACTTTTGACTTCAACTGTATGCATGTAATGTACACTGATCAGCCATAACATTGTGACAGGTAAAGTGAGTAACACTAATAATCATTATCATGGCACATGTCAGTGGGTGGCATATATTAGGCAGCAAGTTAACATTTTGTCCTCAAAGTTAGGGCAAGCGCAAGGATTTGAGCAACTTTCACAAGGGTCAATATGTGATGGCTAGACGACTAGGTCAGAGCATCTACAAAACTGCAGCTCATGTAGATTTCAATCCAGTCGAGCATTTGTGGGATGTGCTGGATGAACTAGTCCAATCCATGGAGGCCCCACATCACAATTTACAGGACTTAGAGGAACTGCTGCTAACATCTTGGTGCCAGAAACCACAGCACACCTTCAGAGGTCTAGTAATGTTCATGCCTCTACGGGTCAGGGCTGTTTTGGCGGCAAAAGGGGGACCTACACTATATTAGGCAGGTGTTATGGCTGATCGGTGTACATATGTACATACAAAAGTTCTTCATACATAGCGATTGGTAGTTTTTAGGACATATGAAAATTTGTTGACCCTTCCAAAAGCAAAATATATTTTTACATCAGCCTCACCAATCGTTTGAATAAAACCAAACATGCACAATTTCGTCATCCCAGATTGTTTGCAAAATTGTTTTTTACTGTGATATCATGCCAAAAATCGGCATACAAATATATACAGTATCTCACAAAAGTGAGTACACCCCTCACATTTTTGTAAATATATGACTATAACATTTCATGTGACAACACTTTAAGAAATGAGACTTTGCCACAATATAAAGTAGTAAGTGTACAGCTAGTGTAAATTTGCTGTCCCTTCAAAATAACTTATCACACAGCCATTAAGCTCTAAACGGCTTGCAACAAAAGTGAAAATGTCAGTGAAAAACTATTTTGCACAATATCTGGGCTACGGAAAATGTGCGACAGAAATGGAAATAGTAAAATGTGAGGGGTGTACTCACTTTTGTGAAATACTGTATAAAGGACAAGCAAGGAATTTGGAGTAGAAGATGTTTGTCCTGCATCAAATGTGATTAATGCAAGCAATGAAAATAAATAACTTTTGAGTGGTGTAGGCAAATGGGAGGAAGTGTTTAACAAATTTATTTATTAAGAATCTAACCTTAACTTTTCTATTTGACTGGTTCCTAACTTCCCTAAAGAGGTGCAATTCATGGGGATTGTTAAAGGCTATTGCTATACGCTATAGCCATTGTTTACGCTCTGTAAGCACCGCCAATTCAGTAGTGAACCAGGGTATTCATGTATGGCCAGGCATTCTCAACACAATGGACAATGTCAATACTATGCCACGTCCTTCAGGAAGGCCTGCCCATTAAAGTGATCAAATATGTAGATAAGCAGGTATGTTTAAATTTCGACAAGTGGTTTGGTCCTCCAGAGATCAGTCGAATCTTAGTTGACAAAAAATAATCAAAGTCGGGGACTGCCTTACAAAATAGGTATCACATGAATATACAGCTCTGGATAAAACTGAGACCACTGCAAAATCATCAGTGTCTCAGGTTTTACTATTGATATTTATGTGTTCTAAATATAAATATTGTTATGCACTGGTCATAATAACCGTATTGTATTTGGCATGCTCTCCATCTTTCACATTGATGTTGAGTGACTTTATTACACTCCTGATGCTAACATTCAAGCAGCTTATCTTTGGTTGATGGCTTATGAACATCCATATTCCTCTTTATTACATTCCAGAGATTTAAATGGTGTTCATATAAGAAAATTGTGCAGTGGTCTCTTAATTTTTTGCTGTATGTTAAAGATTCAATTTGCAATTTCTGGCTTATGGTTGTAAAAGAGGCGCAGGTGAGCTAAAAGGGGTCCCTGTAATTTATGTACTATTTCTTGTACCTTCCAATGTGTGCACAATGTCATTAAAACCACTGGCTTTGAAACATGGAACTTTACATGTTAACTGAGGTATGATAGTAATTTTACCTACATATTATACACATAAATATGTGTATAAGGTTGTCGTTTTAAATGAGAAATTGTTCTCAACGTGCCCACCTGGTTAAACAAAGGTTAAATAAAAAAAATAAAAACAACAGCCCAAAATGGGATTTGCACCTTTAAAAAAGACTGGACGTTTAAAATGTTTTGGCAGAAAATCGTCAACAGTGTGTGGAAGTTTTAGTTCAAACCAAACTGGGTGCTGTCAAAAAGTGGTTAAATTAGGTTTTCCCTGTACTAAAACACGATGTAGCCTAGTAGTGCATGCTGGTTTTGGACAGCATGCTAGGGATTCCTCTGTCTGCATGTTTTTCTAATGCCTGTTGTTTTATGGAGTTGGAGGGTAGGCAAAACCGACTGGGATATACAGTGTAACAAGACTGAGTAATGGCTGACAGGAGGAGGGGATAGTCCCAGGCGTGGTTCCACCAAACTGTGAGGGCTGTAATTGAAGACCATAGTTTAGTGGTTCTTCTCTCATGACTGTTTGATTCCTTCGCAATATAAATAAATAATGTAGTAATGCAACCATTGAAATTACAGGGTTATGATGAAAATAGATTTAGAAAAAGACATGTCATGCACAGAACGGAATAAGTCTAATACACAGTCAAGCCACATCATTTGTGCGTTATGTTTGTAGAAGGACATCACATTGTTTGTCTCTTGGGGATTTCTGCATAATGATTATTTGTTTTCTTCCTTTTGGTCAAGTACATCAGAACCACTCAAACTATTTTATTTTAAGGTATTTTAATGTCTACATAGAGTCACTTTCTCACACACACAAACACTCAAAAGTTGACGCCCACTCTCTCTTTACTATGTTTTGGAGACGTAAGACACAATTGCTATTTGTAAGCTCAGCTGTATAGGGCTTCAGTAGAAACTATGTTTGAAGTGCACATATACGGTATGGTGTGTGTGGTTGTCATATCCAACTTAATCTCACTTGTGAGGCAGTACCAGGCTGTAAACATACTTTGACATTTATTTTATTTTGACCATTATTAATTAAGACCAGTTGATGATGAATTGTTCGCAGCTACGATCTGTTGGGGATGTTACAGGGAAAGGAGAAAATGTACTGTTTTTGGACTATGTTATTTGTCTTTTGTGGTACACAACTGGTACACTATTACTATACCCTAACTATGCTAATTTGGTAACTAATTTTAAACTATTTGCCCAGTTTCCTTTTATTACAAGTCAAGCATTGTGCCTCACCCAGGCTATTTAAACCAGGCCTGACTTACCTATACTGTAGTTTCATACAAAGGCTACATGGCACACAGGCAACGTTTGGGCATCTACTGCTTCCATTGCTATTACTGGGTGGCATAAATGTGTTCCAGATGTTTGTCACAATTAATGACCATACAGTAAATGATTAGAGGTAACCTTTAAAAAATATTTTGCCTACTGCTGAGCTGTCAGAATGTTAACGTTTTTCCGCTGGGAGAGCAGATCACGCTAGCACCTAATGCACAGGGGGGCATTGTGGTTTAACAATTAGGTATTACAGTGGCACAGGGCAAAGTATGCAGGATGTGCATATTCAGACAGGTTTTCCCTTTCGGATTTTAGAATTGCTGGGTTATGGGAAACAGGTGCAGCTCGGTTTTTCACCTGACATTTAATCTTCCTTTCACTTTTTACGCAAGTGTCAGATCATGAATGAACACAGGTAAAATGAAATATAATTGTCATAATAACAGAATTTGGATTTCGATATAGAGGTCTTCATTAGTTCAAAACTTGGACCATATTCCAAAATGACACAGAATTGGGAGTGCAGTGTTAACCGCCAACAACAAGCTGAAATGTTTGAGATGGTTTAATTTTAACTTGATTGCTGACTTATGGACTAATGAAAGAGTAATTATTGTAAATTACTTAAAGATTTCTGCCCTATTATCCCCAAAAATCACATAGCTTCCACTATCTTCACTTCAATCCTGTCAGAAAGAACCACAAAGTTTGTTACTATGTGTAATGAGAGTGTTAATTCTAGTCACCATGTAGGCTACAACTTGTAGCATCTAAATGATCTATTAATTTTAGACCAGCCCCCCCAAGTCCTAATCGATGTGTATAGTGAATTTTCATACTCCATTGCACAGTAGACAAAGAAATGACAGAGAAAAAACCTATTTAAATTAATGATGCACACTTATTTTGGGGGAGGCAAAACATTTGTTTAGGGGAGTTGAAGCTCAGTAAATATTGAACTGAAGCTTGACTTAAATTTTTTTAAAATTAAATTGCAATTCAAATCATAGTCGCAATATCTATCGAAAAATCGCCAATTGATATTTTCCCTAAATCGTTCAGCCCTATTGCTAATTTGTGCATTAACATAACGTTCACAGTAGCGCCATTCTGCATAAGACTGACCCAATTGGTCATGTCCATTTCCCTTTAACCCTGCCTTTTTGTCAGCTCTTTAACCCTTTGTTGCAGAATGTAGAATTGTGCTCACATGGTTCTTCAAACAACACTGAACTGTACGATTCTAGTCACACTGCTCGTCTAACACGGAAGCAATTAAAAAACCATGTACTTCTATGTGGGATCTGATTAAATTTACCAGAGCTCCAACAGCGAAGGCATAAAGTAATTCTGACATTGCACATCAGTGTCATCCCTCTACAGAGGTTATATTGAGGTGACCGTTACTAGGGCAGTTGGTTAAAAGTATCCTATTTTTGGTCAGGTATGAAAAATAGATCAACTTAGAGCAGCTTTATTTCAAATGAATTGGGATTCTAGTCAAATATTTTGTTCATGGCTAGTGCTGCTTTCAAAAAATTATTTAAATACTGGTCCTTCTAAAGAAATTAGCATATTGTTCATTCATATAGTTCATTATTTTACATAATGTAATGATAAAAATTCAACGTTCATATATTTTAGATTCATTGCACACCAACTGAAATATTTCAGGTCATTTATTGTTTTAATACTGATGATTTTGGCATACAGCTCATGAAAACCCAAAATCCTATCTCAAAGAATTAGCATATCATGAAAAGGGTCTCAAAACGAGCTATTAACCTAATCATCTGAATCAACTAATTAACTCTAACTACCTGCAAAAAATTCCTGAGGCTTTTAAAAACTCCCAGCCTGTTTCATTACTCAAAACCGCAATCATGGGTAAGATTGCCGACCTGACTGCTGTCCAGAAGGCCATCATTGACACCCTCAAGCAAGAGGGTAAGACACAGAAATAAATTTCTGAACAAATAGGCTGTTCCCAGAGTGCTGTATCAAGGCACCTCAGTGGGAAGTCTGTGGGAAGGAAAAAGTGTGGCAAAAAACGCTGCACAACGACAAGAGGTGACCGGACCCTGAGGAACATTGTGGAGAAGGACTGATTCCAGACCTTGGATGACCTGCGGAAGCAGTGGACTGAGTCTGGAGTACAAACATCCAGAGCCACCGTGCACAGGCGTGTGCAGGAAATGGGCTACAGGTGCTGCATTGCCCAGGTCAAGCTACTTTTGAACCAGAAACAGCGGCAGAAGCGCCTGACCTGGGCTACAGAGAAGCAGCACAACAAAACAACAACAAATTTTGCATGTCATTTGGAAATCAAGGTGCCAGAGTCTGGAGAAAGACTGGGGAGAAGGAAATGCCAAAATGCCTGAAGTCCAGTGTCAAGTACCCACAGTCAGTGATGGTCTGGGGTGCCATGTCAGCTGCTGGTGTTGGTCCACTGTGTTTTATCAAGGGCAGGGTCAATGCAGCTAGCTATCAGGAGATTTTAGAGCATTTCATGCTTCCATCTGCTGAAAAGCTTCATGGAGATGAAG
>JACXGM010028714.1:0-13698 GCA_016801145.1 Umbra pygmaea | reverse complement strand
ACACATTCAGCACCTTCCCTTGGGACAGCGCCTTGTAACGTCGCACTTAAGTGGCAGCTTAAGTGCGACGTGTTAAGAAGATTCTAAGGGAGACTTCGGGGAACACACTTACGAACGTAAACAACTTCTGTAAGATATATCTTTTAGAGTCTTCTTAGCGGGCTAAGAGTGAACGTTATCGGGGAACCGGGCCCTGACCAGTACACCCATACACATGGTGAGAACGTGACCAGTACACCCTTACACATGGTGAGAACCTGACAGTACACCCATACACATGGTGAGAACCTGACCAGTACACCCATACACATGGTGATAACCTGACCAGTGAGCTGATGTGTGGTGAGTGTTCTGGCGCAAAATGGCTGCCGTGCATCACCCAAGTGGGTGCTACACATTGGTGGTGGATGAGGTGGGCTTTCCCCCTCACTGTGTAAAGCGCTTTGGGTTCCTTGGAAAAAATCACTATATAAGTTGAATGCATAATTATTATTATTAGTACACTCATACACATGGTGAGAACCTGACAGTACACCAATACACATGGTGAGAACCTGTCCAGTACCCCCATACATATGGTGAGAACCTGACCAGTACACCCATACACATGGTGAGAATCTGACAGTACACTAGGGCTGGGCAATATATCGATATTATATCGATATTGTGATATTAGACTGATTATCATCTTAGATTTTGGATATCGTAATATCGTGATATGACAAAAGTGTTATCTTTTCCTGGTTTTAAAGGCTGGATTACAGTAAAGTGATGTAATTTTCTGAACTTACCAGACAGTTCAGCTTTTCTATTATTTGCCTTTACCCCACTTGGTTATTTTAAACACATCAATTATGATTATTTATCAAAAATGTCATAGTGTAAAAATGTATTTGTAAGCACCAATTGTCAAACCTACAATATCACCGCAATATCGATATTGAGCTATTTGGTCAACAATATAGTGATATTAGATTTTTTCCATATTGCCCAGCTCTATGTGTCATACTTACTCACCACATCCAATATGATTAAGCATTATTATTTTACTATAATAGATTTAAATATTAAATTGACAGAGATTGGTAAATGATCCAAAACAATATATGTGTCTTGCACACCTCTTTGACAAAGAAATTGCAATTCTTCACTTGTTAATTTTAATAACGAAAAATCCCTTTTTCTTTACATATGTGTACACATTTTCCAAACTTTAAATAATTAAATATCGAGAAATATATCTTTAGTCGTTAAAGCTACAAAATATGTTGAGATATATATTTCGGGCCATATCGCCCAGCCCTACAGTACACCCATACACACGGTGAGAACCTGACCATTACCCCCATACACATGGTGAGAACCTGACCAGTACACCCATACACATGGTGAGAACCTGACCAGTACCCCCATACACATGGTGAGAACCTGACAGTACACCCATACACATGGTGAGAACCTGAACATTACACCCATACACATGGTGACAACCTGACCAGTACCCCCATATACATGGTGAGAACCTGACTAGTACACCCATACACATGGTGAGAACGTGACCAGTACACCCATACACATGGTGAGAACCTGACCAGTACCCCCATACATAAGGTGAGAACCTGAACAGTACCCCCATACGTATGGTGGGACCTGACCAGTACCCCCATACACATGGTGAGAACCCAACCAGTACACCCATACCCATGGTGAGAACCTGACCATTACACCCATACACATCATGAGAGCCTGACCAGTATACACGTGTACACATCATGAGAACCTGATCAGTACACCCATACACATGGTGAGAACCTGCCCAGACATATATGGTACTATCAAATTGAGAATGTATGAATCTCTGGATATTGGGGTTTTAAATGCTGTGGTTTTAGACCCAATTATGCACAAGTCATCTGTTAGGTGTGGCACATAACTGGTACAGCACTGCCCAGGGTCGGATTCTGATACCTAGATCACTAGACTAGCATCAGAAGGCTCAGGGGTTAGGGAGTCAGACTTGTATTCGGAAGGTTGACGGGTTGATTTCCAACTGAGCCAAATGTTGTTGTGTTTTAGGCAAGGCACTTTACCATGAGTTACTCAGGGAGGAATTACCTGTACTTACTGTAATTGGCTCTGGGTAAGAGTGTCTGCTAAATACAAAAATGTAAATGTCTATATGGGCATGGAAATGACTGACCTCTTTATTGTTCTCCAGAATGAATAATCTGTTTTCATACAAGTTTGGAGATTTTATGGGGGATATACTGTAGGTAGCAAACAGGCCTATGTACATGTTTTCTTTTTTGTTAAGATGGATTTGCCTATTTCTTTCTAAAAACACATGAAATGTTTCTGTTTTAATGATTAAATAGAATGGGGTTTGTCATGTAACATATTATTATACCCTCTGAATCTCTTATCTGTTTGACCGCTGGTGGTGTGGTGGATTGGCCTGACATTCCAAACCCACATCAAGATGTGGGTCTGGGAACTCACCATTGGCAGGGCTCAATTCAAGGTGTGGGATAAACGGTTGTCTTTCAAATTCCAAAACCAACCAGAGCAACGAAGAATCCGGTCGGCAAAACTTCGAACACATCTTCCGTTTGGGAGAATGACTTTAGTGCCGTTCTTTTCTCAAAGATAAACTTAACTCCAAGTCTTCCAGAGTCGTGGCCAAAGCCGATTCGAAAGACAGCTGTTCGCCAGCAGCAGCAGCCATCTACAGGTCCTTCTCAAGAAATTATCATATTGTTATAAAGTTCATTATTTTCCATAATGTAATGATAAAAATTAAACTTTCATGTATTTTAGATTCATTGCACACCAACTGAAATATTTCAGGACATTTATTATTTTAATACTGATGATTTTGGCATACAGCTCATGAAAACCAAAAATTCCTATCTCAAAGAATTAGCATATTTCATCTGACCAATAAAAGAAGTGTTTGTAATACAAAAAAAAGAAAAAGTCAACATTCAAAAAATTATGTTCAGTTATGCACTCAATACTTGGTTGGGAATCCTTTTGCAGAAATGACTGCTTCAATGCGGTGTGGCATGGAGGCAATCAGCCTGTGGCACTGCTGAGGTTTGATGGAGGCCCAGGATGCTTCGATAGCGGCCTTAAGCTCATCCAGAGTGTTGGGTCTTGCGTTTCTCAACTTCCTCTTCACAATATCCCACAGATTCTCTATGTGGTTCAGGTCAGGAGAGTTGGCAGGCCAATTGAGGACAGTAATACCATGGTCAGTAAACCATTTACCAGTGGTTTTGGCACTGTGAGCAGGTGCCAGGTCATGCTGAAAAATGAAATCTTCATCTCCATGAAGCTTTTCAGCAGATGGAAGCATGAATTGCTCCAAAATCTCCTGATAGCTAGCTGCATTGACCCTGCCCTTGATAAAACACAGTGGACCAACACCAGCAGCTGACATGGCACCCCAGACCATCACTGACTGTGGGTACTTGACACTGGACTTCAGGCATTTTGGCATTTCCTTCTCCCCAGTCTTCCTCCAGACTCTGGCACCTTGATATCCGAATGACATGCAACATTTGTTGTTGTTTTGTTGTGCTGCTTCTCTGTAGCCCAGGTCAGGCGCTTCTGCCGCTGTTTCTGGTTCAAATGTGGCTTGGCCTGGGGAATGCAGCACCTGTAGCCCATTTCCTGCACACGCCTGTGCACGGTGGCTCTGGATGTTTGTACTCCAGACTCAGTCCGCTGCTTCCGCAGGTCATCCAAGGTCTGGAATTGGTCCTTCTCCACAATCTTCCTCAGGGTCCGGTCACCTCTTGTTGTTGTGCAGTGTTTTTTGCCACACTTTTTCCTTCCCACAGACTCCCCACTGAGGTGCCTTGATACAGCACTCTGGGAACAGCCTATTTGTTCAGAAATTTCTTTCTGTGTCTGACCCTCTTGCTTGAGGGTGTCAATGATGGCCTTCTGGACAGCAGTCAGGTCGGCAGTCTTACCCATGATTGCGGTTTTGAGTAATGAAACTGGCTGGGAGTTTTTAAAAGCCTCAGGAATCTTTTGCAAGTGTTTAGAGTTAATTAGTTGATTCAGATGATTAGGTAAATAGCTCGTTTAGAGACCCTTTTCATGATATGCTAATTCTTTGAGATAGGAGTTTTAGGTTTTCATGAGCTGTATGCCAAAATCATCAGTATTAAAACAATAAATGACCTGAAATATTTCAGTTGGTGTGCAATGAATCTAAAATATATGAAAGTTAAATTTTTATCATTACATTATGAAAAAAAAATAATGAACTTTATCACAATATGCTAATTTTTTGAGAAGGACCTGTATTTGTTTTCCCGTAATTACGTTAAGCCCACCCACCAACTCTATACACAATGTGATTGGCCTGAACAGAATTTGTTTTTTCCAGCTCGCAAGCCAAAGGAGAGTTTCTAGACTGACCCTAGCTGCAAATTATCTTTGCTGCCGCTAGGGTGCGTCTAGATTTCTAGGCTAGGGGTGGATGGGACCAGCATCTCTCTGGGACTTAGAGGTCAACCAGTGGGTCAATCTTTAAGACAATGGTTTTAGTATGTTGAAGATTAGACCAGTGGAAGTTGTTACTCAGGTGTTATGAGGGTCTGGGGGAGGTGGGGGGTAGGAAGTGGGGAGGTGAACTCTTTAAGGCGCGTGCACACTTGTATGGCTTGAGCTCGCTTTGCGTCCGGTTTATCTCCGATCGCTAACCCACTTGTAAACGAATAGCAGCTAGCGTTCTTTCCTGAAGAATCACATCTAGAATCCAGATGCTAGGTGCTTCCTCCCAGAGAGGTGCTAAATGACCTTGCACCTTAGTGCCGACGGAGCGTGAGTATGTGTAGTTCCTTTCCGTTACACATCATCTTCTTTAGAGAAGTTTGTGTGTGTGTGTGTGTGTGTGTGTGTGTTTGTGCGTGTGTGTGTGTGTGTGTGTGGTTGTGGCTTCAGCAGTCCCTGGAGTTTAGTACTAAAAACGACGTCCTAGAGAGTTGCTTTTCTGGGCTTGTGTCGCATAAAATGGAGAAATGATGAGCTCACACATTCCCAGGTAGCACTGCTTGGCCCAAGTCTATGGTTGAAGAAGGGATACCAGGAACCAAAGAGTGGAGGAGGAGGGCAGCAGGAGAGCATGGCAGCCAATCAGAAGCGTGGCTGCTGCCTGGCCGGGCTCCAGGGAGGAAGGAGGATGCAACTGTTTAAAGAGAACATGAGGGGAACGATTGAGTGTGGACGTCTGTCAGGATGAAGATAGAGGGGGAGGGAGGGGTACTAATTGGCCGGGCTCCAGTAGAGAGATGGTGGGGGGCTATCGAGCAGAGGAGAGGGGTTGGGGATGTGGTAGTGGAAAGAGGGATTAGAGAGAGAAGAGTAAGGTGTGCCGGTGCTTTACCGCAGTGCCGTAGAGGGTGGGGACTCAGAGCAGGTCTAGGCACGTATGGAGCAGGGCAGCCTTTACACACATCCACGCCACCCATTCTTTGAGCTGTCTGACATCCAGCAGGGTATAGCTAGTAGGCTTTCTCTTTCGCCTCTATATTTTTCTCTCTCTTTGCCGCTACTTCTCTCTGTCTTTCTTTGCCTGTCAGATAAGCTGTGTTCTAGCCACAGCCCTCTGTAACAGTGCAGGACTGTATCGTGACTGGCAGAGAGGACGTGTAGTTGAATGTCTGCAGAGGGGCGTGTTCAGGATGTGTTTGTGAAATCCTTTTCTGAAATGATTGTGTACGATGCCACTGTGACACTATAGACTTAAATAGCATCTCTCTGACCTTCATGTCTTTGACCTTTGGGTCATAAAGGGGATGTCAGCATTGGAGGTTTGTGCCTCACATCTGTGAAGGTGTAAGTCACTGTTTTGAGGATCAGTGCATAGACAGTGTGATATAATGTGCCTACCTGTTCTCATGGCAATACGTGGGTAACCGTACGTAATGGAAATTTTGTCACATTACGTAGACAGACTTACGATTTGGCCATTCAAATGTGAGCTTTTGTTCGTATTGAATGTACCGGTTAAAATTTAAAGTACTTGGGAACGTTATGTTCAGGTACAAAATGCTAGGTTATTTAGGTTAAGGTTAGGGTAAGGTGAGGTTAAGGTCAGAGTTAGGTTAAGATAAATTGACTCTTCGTTTCGTAAACGTACAAGGCTTTAAGTTTCCGTGGCTCCGGTAACGTTCACGTGTTGCAATCTCTTGTTTTGTTCGATTTTTTACATATTGCCATGAGAACATTTTGAATGTGGTCATGGCTGACTGGGAGCAGCTAGAGACCATTGAATTTTGCTTCTATTGTGTGTGTTGTGTGTTGTGTCTTCTGGTTTGTGTTTGATGTGTCTAGGGTGTGTATCTTTGCTGTGCAGACACTAGTGACCCTACCTCTTACCTGTTTGTTCAGCTGTAGTGCCCGCTCCTTTAGTGTCTTTGACAAAGGGCAACCCAACTAAAAGACACAGGCACACACAAAAAGAGACAAAGACACACACACACACACACACACACACACACACACACACACACACACACACACACACACACACACACACACACACGCACACACGCACACACACACACACAAATGGCAAAACACTACATTTCAAACTAAACTCACAACCTAACAAAGTACAAGCCTTTGAGTACAAAATAAATGTCTACATGACGAGAGGAATCAAGTGTCATTATGGCATAGCTACTGTATATGACAGCAGAGGTCTGACAACATTCAGCACTGTAAAAAAAACACATGTATAACATTTTCTATTGCTGACAGCATTTGATTAATTTAGAAAGTAGAAAAGCATTTTAACACAGTTCAGCCAGCTAGTCGGTGTCTAGTGCCCTGGAAAAAATACATCAATATCAATGGAGCCAGGCAAAGTAATTTGTTTTGACATTAATATTTGGGAAGATTGTACACTGTCTTTTTAATATGAAGAGGATTTTATTTTAAAAAGCACATGAGGAAGAGAAAAAATGACAACACAGCAATACAACAGACTAAATAAAAAGCCTGGTAGTTTAAAAAACAAGGTACTAGGTATCCTAACAGGGATGTTTGTTTAGCTCTGTAAGCTGATTTTGGTCAGTTAGTTTTAACCTTCATTCATTGGGCTACATTTGCGTGCAGATATTTGGCCTAGAGTGATGTCCTACCTCATTGCCAAAATATATTTAGTATTTTTCACTTCCTGCTTCCAGTCTAACGTTTTTAGAAAATTTTAATAAAGTCATTGAAAGGTACTCTGTGATTCGATATTTTCAGTTCTCATTAACCGACATGGACAAATAGTTTCCAACGGTACCAACCATTAGTTTCTAGCATGTGCGATTCGAGAGATATGATGCTTTGAAGCTCTCGAGCGTCAATCAACTTTGAAGTGATTTTAACAATCGCTCACGGGCCGGATCAAAGTGCATACCTAGCCCGCAGGCCGTATGTTGCATACCCCTGCCCTAAATGAACCCCTAAATCTGAACTCCTAACCTGAAATCTAAGAATTTTATTCATAATGTTGATTTTAATCCTAAACCTAACTTTTCAGACAAAAATAACCAAAAAATCCTGACCTTTAACTTTTCTCTAGGTTTACTATTCTTGTGAAACTGTTGAGGTACCTAATCTCCAATAGTAATGCACTATAAGGATACATTTTTCTCTAGGTTTCATACTGTTGTGAGAACTGTTGAGGTATCTGATCTCCACTAGTAATGCACTTTAAGGACACACATTTTTTGGGGGAGGGGTTTTGCCATCTTTGACCAATCATATTATCTGAGTCCAGGTAAAACCACAGCCTTTTAAGGTGCTACTGTCACCAGCCACTGGTTTAATGCCATTAGTAAAAACACACACACAGCCGACATTTCTCTTTTGATGGGATAAGAGGCAGTGCATGACTTTAAAATCTATGCTTAACTGTCAACAACACCCAAGTTTTTAGTCCAGAGGGATCAGGGCTTATGTAAGCAGTTAAATTCCCTGAAGACAAAGATGATCTCCCCTGATTAGCATGCCATGATCATCCCTAATGGTCTTTTAAATCACTTTGAAATTGTGTTTCAATAGAGGTTAAATAATGTTTGTAATATTTTTACTGAGGACTTGCAGTAATTTCTCCTGATTTGTTAAGGTTTGTCTCTGCTATAACCCTGCTATGTTACTGCTTCATCCCTGCTTCAATAACGCTTTGTCACTGTTTCATCAATGCTTCATCCCTGCTTCTTCCCTGCTTTGTCACTGCTTAGTCGGTGCTTCATCCCTGCTTTACCACTGCTTCCTCCCTTCTTAGTCCATGCTTCGTCAGTGCTTCATCACTGCTTCGTCCCTGCTTCGTCCCTGCTTTGTCCTGCTTAGTCCTGCTTAGTCGCTGCTTCATCCCTGCTTTACCACTGCGTCCTACCTTCTTAGTCCCTGCTTTGTCCCTGCTTCGTCAGTGCTTAATCGCTGCTTCATCCCTGCGTTACCACTGCGTCCTCCCTTCTTAGTCCCTGCTTTGTCCCTGCTTCGTCAGTGCTTAATGCCTGCTTCATCCCTGCGTTACCACTGCGTCCTCCCTTCTTAGTCCCTGCTTTGTCCCTGCTTCGTCAGTGCTTAATCGCTGCTTCATCCCTGCGTTACCACTGCGTCCTCCCTTCTTAGTCCCTGCTTTGTCCCTGCTTCGTCTCTGCATTGTCACAGAGAGAGCACATTGTGGATTAATCTGGAGGGTTGATATTAGTGAATGCATAAAATTTTAGGTTATTTCGGTAACCTCTTTTTTTTTGGTAAAATGTTTGTCACAATTTTCCATGTTGGACTGTATTCTGCAGGCACATTATATTTATTTACACTGTATTTAGTATGGGTACACTGCTCAGATGTAGTGTTGTTTCTGGCATTGTAGTAGATGAACTAATTTGGAAATCATAGAACTTTGTCAGTTTGTCACCTGTCTCCTTCTTCATCATGAAACACAGAGTCTGTGCAGTCGTCTTGTGCTTTGCAGTTTGTGTTTTGTGTTTCTCTCTTCCTCTGCTTATTGCTGTTGGTTCAGTACTTTAAAGCACAGTATTATTTGGATTACAGAAAGCACTGCTGGATCTATTTTGTGTTGTCTGGATTAGTTACCTGACATTGAGTCATACTTTCTTACTCTTTCTTTCAAGTACTCCATTGTTTATTACAGAAATATTACGTAATAACACAAGTATTTTTGTATTATTCACATGACACACCCACCTTGTAAACCAGTCCCCATTTATAGAATTAATTGAGTAGAATGTACCTACTAATACTGAGTTGTGTGGTTCTTCTATGTAGCTTATGTATCGTAAGTCTCACTGGATAGTGGTGTCTGGTAAGTGGCTAACATATGAAATGCAAATGACAGCTCAAGGGACGTACAATAATGTTTTTATTAGTTGAAAATCAGTATGCCTTTTCTTTGTGTGTTCTCTGAGAGGATCCATTCTATCAGCTATCTCTGGTTCATGTTCTCTAAAAGGATTCGATCTATCAGCTGTCTCTGGTTCATGTTCTCTAAAAGGATCCATTCTATCAGCTATCTCTGTTTATGTTCTATAAAAGGATCCATTCTATTAGCTATCGCTGGTTTATGTTCTCTAAAAGGATCCATTCTATCAGCTATCTCTGGTTCATGTTCTCTAAAAGGACCAATTCTGTCAGCTGTCTCTGGTTCATGTTCTCTAAAAGGATCCATTCTAGCAGCTATCTCTGGTTCATGTTCTCTAAAAGGATCCGGTCTATCAGCTGTCTCTGGTTCATGTTCTCTAAAAGGATCCATTCTATCAGCTATCTCTGCTTATGTTGTCTAAAAGGATCCATTATATTAGCTATCTCTGGTTCATGTTCTCTAAAAGGATCCATTCTATCAGCCATCTCTGTTTATGTTCTCCAAAAGGATCCATTCTATCAGCTATCTCTGGTTTATGTTCTCTAAAAGGATCCATTCTATTAGCTATCTCTGGTTCATGTTCTCGAAAAGGATCCATTCTATCAGCTATCTCTGGTTCATGTTCTCTTAAAGGATCCATTCTATCAGCTATCTCTGGTTTATGTTCTCTAAAAGGATCCATTCTATCAGCTATCTCATTTTATGTTCTCCAAAAAGATCCATTCTATCAGCTGTCTCTGGTTCATGTTCTCTAAAAGGATCCATTCTATCAACTGTCTCTGGTTCATGTTCTCTAAAAGCATCCATGTTGTCCGTCTTCCCCAGAGTTCCCACCTTGCCCTGATGGACACTCTGATGATGGCCTACACGGTGGAGATGGTGAGTGTGGAACGCGTGATGACCTGCATCCAGCGCTACTCGTCCTCCCACCCAGAAGGCCATGTCAGGCTGCCCTACGACACTGAGGATGCAGTCACTACCTGGATTAACAAGGTAGGTTGACTACTGACACTCACTAATGCTGTAGTAGTGCTCCTTCTCCAGCATCCTAAACCTGGTGTTCCTCAGTCAGCAAGGAGAGTCCAGTTGTGCTTGTTCATACAGTTCCCTGCAGAAGTCCATGTGCCCCCTGCTGCAGAACACGACCAGACAGACAGGCAGGCAGACAGACAGACAGACAGACAGACAGACAGACAGGCAGGCAGGCAGGCAGGCAGGCAGGCAGGCAGGCACGCACGCACACATACACACACACACACACACACACACTTGTGTACAGACATAATGAGCCATGCATGGATAACTGCACAGTCATGCAGACATATGCGGATGGATGAACACAAGCATTTACATGAATACACACAGACAGTATATCCAGAGAAGACACAGATACACACATGATCCCTCACACGTGGGATGGGACACACACACACACACACACACACACACACACACACACACACACACACACACTACATGTTTGTTTTTTTGTCTTTGTGGGGCCCTGATTTTGACCTAAAATCCATGTTCCCTATTTTTTAGCTCTAACCTTTACCCTAACCTTAACCATACCCTAACCATAACCTTAACAGTAACCTAACATTAGTGCCTAAATTTAAACTTGGAATAATGCCTAGCCCTAAACTTAATCAGTAATACCTAAACCTAATAGTAACCCCAATTCTAACCCTATGCCCAATAGTAAGTTTTTCCCTAAACCTAACCCCTGAGCCATAAATCACAATGCCATTCCCGCAAGGTACAATTTGTCACGTTTATGTATGGTTGTGGGGCCATCGGCTACATTTCAGGACCCCACAACCATACAAAAACAAGGCCACACGCGCGGACACACAATAAAATGTGCCATGGCCTCAGCATAATTGTGTTCATGTGTTACATCACTAGCTTTGCCCTTTTGTAGAAAGCCGCCCTAGGAACACAACCGGGTATTGTCTGCTTTCCCCATGAAGTGTTGTAATGTTGTACACTCATATAACTTCACAACACAACCGGGTATTGTCTGTTTTCCCCATGAAGTGTTGTAATGTTGTACACTCATATAACTTCACAACACAACCGGGTATTGTCTGCTTTCCCCATGAAGTGTTGTAATGTTGTACACTCATATAACTTCACAACACAACCGGGTATTGGGCCCTATCTTACACCCAGCGCAATTGACTTTTTACACAAACGCATGTATCATTCCTATCTTACACCCAACGCATATGGGACTTTTCCCTCCACAGACGCGCGTCGGTAAATTAGGGAATGAACTTGCATTCGTTGGGCGGTTCAGCAAAAAGAAGAGGCGTGTTCCGGCGCAAACGTTCCCTGGTGCTATCTTGCAGTCCCCGAAAACAATTTCGCCACTGACCAGGAAAAACCTGGTTCAAAGTCAGTGGCTTGTTATTCTTATGCTATTTTAAGGGCGCATGCTTTACCATAATGTAGCATGTGCACAACGCGCATTGCTCCTCTCATCTACACAAATGCAGCAGTTCTTTATTATTGCAAAACATAATTAGAAGGAAAAATATTACCGCACGATGAAGTCATTGTGGTGTCCGAAAATGTGAAAAATAGGTATACATAGTGTACACATTTACTCAAATTATTCATAATGAATTATTTGCACTGATATACATCAACCTCAAGGGAACCGATTCAATCAACAAGTATACACACGTAATTTGCGATGCTAATAGTAAAATCACCCATGTCTTTACTCAGAATTACTCAGGCTCAAGCCACGACTCATTTATGGCAACTTTGCCATGAGGAATCCCACCTTGGATGGGTGGCTGTGAAGGGGACAACAGCTATCCGTTAAAGACATGGTTAATTATGACACAATTTATGATGCCAGCAAGTGCGTAAAATGCTGTTTAATCAAAAACACACACAAACACGCAGTGTAGCCTAATTGATCGAACGTTTGGCACACTGAAAATGCACGTCAGGTGTTTGGATAGAACAGGTACACTACTCAAGTCGCAGCATTCTTTGTGGCTTGTTGTATTTTATGCAACATTTCCATGAATCATGGATGTGTTGATGACATTAATTAGGAAATATTAGAGGACTTCAGGAGACGTGATGTTTAAATGCGTGCCAGCCACTTAAATACCCAGAAATGCAGATTGGGAGTGGAAAGCTTATTTGACAGAATAGTAATCTCGGTCTAATGTTAGACTACATTGCAAAAATATTACCATGCATTCATAACCTTGTGATTCAGTGAGAGTGAGTCCAAAACATCGGAAAGATGGCTATGTCTTGTGACATTTCTTTATTTACATTTTGTAAAAAGAAAAATCTATAGAAAATCCCAGTTATAATAGCAATCCGCCATGGAACAAGCGCGCCTGCTCTTAAAGGGAATGTGAGATGACGATCTGATTGGTTTATTGCACGTCACGCCCAATCCACACCTATGACTAATTAAGCTACTTTACACCTACCCATTTTAGATATGCGTCCGGCGCAAGAATAATTTATCCCGCCGGTAAAATAGCAACAGCGCCCGGGACCCTCCCACAATGTAACTTGCGTTTCGCGTTTGATACTTGTGTTTCGGATCGTTAAAATAGGGCCCATTGTCTGTTTTCCCCATGAAGTGTTGTAATGTTGTACACTCATATAACTTCACAACACAACCGGGTATTGTCTGTTTTCCCCACGAAGTGTTGTAATGTTGTACACTCATATAACTTCACAACACAACCCGGTATTGTCTGTTTTCCCCATGAAGTGTTGTAATGTTGTACACTCATATAACTTCACAACACAACCGGGTATTGTCTGCTTCCCCATGAAGTGTTGTAATGTTGTACACTCATATAACTTCACAACAAGGCACAACACATAATTTTTGAGGTTATGAGATCTAGCAATGTGCTGAATGATGAAGTAATACGGCTGTTTTGCTAAAGTGGACTACAGTATATTATGTTGGTGTGATATAGCTACCCATAATGTTATGTCACCACTGTCCATTCTGTCTCCCCCCTTTAGGTGAATGATCACCTCAGGCTGATAATGGTTGAGGAGCAGCAGTTCAGAGAGAACGCAGCCACAGCATCACAAAGGGTTCGTACTGACACACGTGCATCCAAGCATATGCAGCACACACACACACCACATACCCTCATTACACTCCAACGCTGACACACACACACACACACACACACACACACACACACACACACACACACACACACACACACACACACACACACACACACACACACACACACACACACACACACACACACACCCCCACACACAAA
>JACXGM010028712.1:0-13946 GCA_016801145.1 Umbra pygmaea | reverse complement strand
GGCACCAAATGAATAAACACAATGTCGGCATGGCACCGTAAACAATTCTGTAACACACGGTGCAAAACACTACACACATCGTGCATGTGTTACACACTTTGGCCAATGATGAAACACTCTGCAGTCAGCACGTCCATTCAATAGTTAAAACACACATGACATTAGCAACACTCCCGCACACATCGTAAAACACTTAACTCGTAACTGAACACCAATCAGTCACTATATAATTCAGGTATGAGCACCTGTCGTGAGACAATCGTGAATATGGAGAATGAAGTAGAGAGGAGAACGAGGAAGAGACGGGGAGGGAAGAGGGAGAGGAGATAGAGGAAGAGACTGGTAAAAACCAGACATCGGGATTGAAACATCATCGGCCAAAGGGCCATCGAGAATGTCGCCGGGCAGTGCGGGGGCAACATCACCATGTGTGCAGCCCTTAGTGGTCAGGGGGTCCTCCATCACCAAGCCACCCTGGGTCCCTACAACACTGCACACATACTAACATTTCTGCATGCACTACATGCCGCAGTCACATAGGACCAACCAGGGCAGCCCATGTTCGTTGTCATCTGGGATAATGTCAGTTTCTACTGCCCCCTTATTTCCCGGTCCTCAACCTGATAGGGGAATTATTTTCGGCATGGCGGTGGAAGGTCTATGACCGCCTACACATCCACGCGTGCCACTCCTGCGAGCAATGGAGGAGGCATGCGGAGACATCGAGGTGGGCTCGATCCACGGGTGGATACGCCACGCCCGGCGATATTTTCCCGTTGCCTGGCAAGGGAGAACATCGCCTGTGATGTGGACGAGGTGACGTGGCCCGACCCCAATCGACGGAGTGATCCCTGACTTGTAATGGGTTGTTTTACTACCTGTACAATGTATCACTGAGGCTTGGTTACGGGAATAAAAACAGTTTAAAGACTACAAATGACAGAAGTGTCTTGAGGAAAGTTAACCAGTGTGTTGTGTCTGTTTGACTGTTTGTTGTTCATGTGCATGTGTGTTAACTATTGATCTTAAGAGGGCCTTTTGAAGTCAGAGTATTAAGTTTTGATTGCAGAATGGCAGTTTTGATTGCAGAATGGCAGTTTTGACATGGCAGTTCAATGTTAATCTTTAAGTGTTGTGTAAAGCATTCTTGTGTGTTGAGTTTTTACTCAATGAGCCAAATTATGCATTTTGTGTGTTAGCAATTGGAAAAAACTGTAAGATGCTAGGGTCAGTATTTGGCATAAACAACACGAAATCATGGATCCATCTTGAACGTTATTAACAGTAAATGCTGGAGGTGGTGAGGTAATGGTGTAATGGATATTTCCTTGGCACGCTTTGCGCCCCTTACTACTAAGCATTGTTTCAATGACACAGCCTACATGAGTATTGTTGATGACCATGTCCATCCCTTTAGACCACAGTGTACCCATCTTCTAATGGCTACTTCCAGCAGGATAACGTCACAAAGCTCACATCATCTCAAACTGCTTTCTTAAACATTACAATGAGATTTCTGTACTTACTGTACGCCTTCACAGTCCCCAAATCTCAATCATATTTACTTCTGGGATGCGTTGGAATGGTAGACTGGCATCCTGGATGTCTAGCTGACAAAAATCTGTAGCAAATGCGTGATGCAATAATGTCAATATGGACCAAAATCTATGAGGAATGTCTCCAGCACATTGTTCAATCTATGCCACAAAGAATTAAGGCAGCTCTGAAGTCAAAAGGGGTCCAACTGGGTACTAGCAAGGTGTAGCCATTAGAAGATGGGTACACTGTGGCAATAAAGGGATGGACATGGTCAGCAACAAAACTCAGGTACCTTGTGACTTGGGAAACAAGATGAACTGGCAACAAGAACAGGGAAAGAGCGTAGGTGAAATACACACTGAATAATGAGAACATGGGGGGCACCTGGGGGTGGGAGGACTAGGTAAAGCAGGTGAACAGAATTAGGGTGTGACAAAGGAATTTAAATCACCTTTCTCCCCCATTATGATGCTTGGTTTGAAATTTAGGAGAAAATATTGAACATGTCTACATGCCTAAACGCATTGACTTGCTGCCACGTGATTACCTGATTAGATATTTGCGTGAACGTGCAGTTGAGCAGGTGGTACCTAATGAAGTGGTCAGTGAGTGTATACACCATCCTGCTATGGTGAGTTTCCCTGGTGTGCATAATCATATGCCTAGCCTGTATGAATGTACAGTCGTGGTCAAACGTTTTGAGAATGGAGTATTGATCTCCACAAGGTTTGCTGCTTCACTGTTCTTAGATTGTTTTGTCAGTAGTTACTATGGTATACTGAAGTATATTTACAAGTATTCCATAAGTGTCAAAGGCTTTCATTGACAAGTACATTCAGTTTATGTAGTCAATATTTGCAGTCTTGACTCTCCTTTTTCAGGACCTCTGCAATCCGCCCTGGCATGCTGTCAATTTACTTCTGGGCCACATCCTGACTGATGGCAGCCCATTCTTGCATAATCATGGCTTGAAGTTTGTCAGAAGTTGTGGGTTTTTGTTTACCCACCTGCCTCTTGAGGATCGACCACAAGTTCTCAATGGGATTAAGGTCTGTGGAGTTTCCTGGCCATCAAAATGTTTATGTTTTTCTCCCGAGCCACTTAGTTATCACTTTTGCCTTATGGCAAGGTGCTGCCTCATGCTGAAAAAAGCATTGGTCATCACAAAACTGTTCTTGGATGGTTGGGAGAAGTTACTCTCAGAGGATGTGTTGGTACTATTGTTTTTTCATGGCTGTGTGATCTTAGGCAAAATTGTGAGTGAGCCCACTCCGTTGACTGAGAAGCAACCCCACACATTAATGGTCTCAGGATGCTTTACTGTTGGCATTACACAGGACTGATGGTAGCGCTCACCTTGTCTTCTCCAGATAAGGTGTTTTCCGGATGGCCCAAACAATCAGAAAGGGGATTCATAAGAGAAAATGACTCTACCCCAGTCCTCAGTAGTCCAATCCCTGTACCTTTTGCAGAATATCAGTGTGTCCCTGATGTTTTTCCTGGAGAGAAGTGGCTTCTTTGCTGCCCCTCTTGACACGAGGTCCATCCTCCAAAAGTCTTTGCCTCACTTTGAGTGCAGATGCACTCACACCTGCCTGCTGCCATTCCTGAGTAAGCTCTGCACTGGTGGTGATCTGAATCAGCAGCTGAATCAACTTCAGGAGATGGTCCTGGCACTTGCTGGACTTTTTTGGGTGCCCTGAGGCCTTCACAACAATTTAACCTCTCTCCTTGAAATTGTTGATGATCTGATAAATAAATGGTTTATTTAGGTGCAATCTTACTAGCAGCAATATCTTTCCCCGTTAAGGCTTTTTTGTGCAAAGCCTTTTAAAGCTTCCAGTCTGTTATTCTAACTCAATCAGCATGAGAGTGGGATCTCCAGCCATGTCCTTGTCAACACTTTCCCCAGGGTTAACGAGACAATAACTGACATGATGGCAGCTGGTCCTTTTGTGGTGGGGCTGAACTGCAGTGGAAATGTTTTTTTGGGGATTAAGTTAATTTTCGTGGCAATGGGGGATTTTGGAATTCATTGCAATTTGTCTGATCACTCTTCATGACATTATGGAGTATACAGTATATCACAATATTTGATAATAACTTTTTATGTGACAACACTGAAGAAATTACACTATGCCAAAATGTAAAGTAGTGAGTGTACAGCTTGTATAACAGTGTAAATTTCCTGTCCCCTCAAAATAACTCAACACACAGCCAGTAAGGTCTAAACCGCTGGTAACAAAAATTAGTTTTATTTTATTCAAATTGTCCAAATTGGCCCAACGTGTCAATATATTGTGTGGTGCACTGCCTTAACCCTCTTGGGCATGGAGTTCACCAGAGCTTCACATGTTGCCACTGGAGTCCTCTTCCACTCCTCCATGATGACATCACAGGGCTGGTGGATTTTAGAGACCTTGCATTCCTCAACCTTCTATTTGAGGATGCTTCACATATGCTCAATAGGGTTTAGGTCTGGAGACATGCTTGGCCAGTCCATCACCTTTACCCTCAGCTTCTTTAGCAAAGGCAGTGGTCAACCAGGAAAGTTGACTAAGAACAATTTCTTATTTACAGCAACAACCTGGCAGCAATTAGGGTAAAGTGTCTTGCCCAAGGACACAACAACATTTTTTTGGCTCAGTCGGGAATCGACTTGAAACCTTCTGACTACAAGTCTGACTCCCTAACCACTGAGCCATCTGCGCCCCAGTGGAACGTGTCCTTTTAAACCGCTGTATGGTCTTGGCCACTGTGCTGCAGTTCAGTATCTTGGCAAACTTCTTATAGCCTAGACCATGTTCATGTAGAGAGAGTTTTTCCCATGAAGTGCCATGTTGAACTTCCAGTGACCAGTATGAGGGAGTGTAAGAGCGATAACACCAAATTTAACACACCAATGTAACACGAACGAGTCACATGACACCGGGGAGCGAAAATGGCTAATTGGGTCCAATTTGGACATTTTTACTTAGGGGTGTACTCACTTTTGTTTCCAGTGGTTTAGACCTTAATGGCTGTGTGTTGAGTTAATTTGAGGGGACAGCAAATGTACACTGTTATCAAGCTATACACTCACTACTTTACATTGTAGCACAGGGTCATTTCTTCAGTGTTGTCACATGAAAAGTTATAATCAAATATTTACAAAAATATTAGGGGTGTACTCACTTTTGTGAGATACTGTATACAAATTGCCATCATCAACACCGAATCAGCAAACTTTGTGGAGACCAATACTTGTGTTATTTTCAATTATTTTAACCATGACTGTACATCTTGATCATGTTATGTTTATAATAGTGTTAGTCAAGTTACGTGCCGTTTCCTTTCTGGAATATTGAGATCATGCAAATATCGATTTCTGGCCTTATGTAATAACATACAGTATATTCAGTTTTTCATTTATTCAGCATTAGCTTAACATCTTTGAGATAATTTCTTTACAGTAGGAAATCAGACTGCAGGTAAGCAAATGCCTGAGCAAGTAATGGGGCAGCACTGCAGCATAAAGAATGAAAGTTACAGTTGAAATAGATACTGTATAACTTAAAGAGTGAACAACAAAGGACCCAAAATTAAACCTTGAGGAACTCCCTTTTGAACTGCTCGGAAATTACTCCATGGATTAAATGGCAAGGTGTATATCACTAGGATATTTTTATTCCACAATTAGGTGTCCTCTGACAAATCAAGTGAGGTACATTTCTTAACCAAAATAATAGGTAACAATTTATAATAACTATCATTCATAGATGGTAAATTGATATTTAATTAATGTTGAGTAAATTGTTATTTCACTATTAACAAATAGTTATTTTACTAGTGAAAAAACATTTTATTAAACATTAATTAACTATCAATATACCATCTATTAATGATGGTTATTATAAAGTGTTACCAAATAATAAATTGTATCAATCTTTTGATAGGTCAATAAACAGGGTTTCACAATTAGATTTTTCATCTAGTGGCTCTGGCAGTATTATTTAAAACCAGTGTAGTAGCAGTAATAGTACTCTGCCCAGGTCAGATCTAAAACCTGACTGGTATTTATTCAGGATCATTTGTCAGCTAAGCATGCATGCAACTAGGGAGTCTATCATTAATAGCTAGGTAAGACAATTTCAAAATAGAACCCTAGTCATCAAGGTAAATATTGTCTCCGCCCTTATGTAATAGTAATACAAAGTAGGGGTGTGCCATTTTCAGAATTGTTGATGACGGTTATGACCTTGGTCAAAGATGACGGTTATTAAAACCGCTGTCGTGGGGAGGGGGGGCGGCGTTGGTCTGTTATAAGACTGCCCGATTGCCGCACACAACTTAGTTTGAATTGCCTTTGAATAATTAATGAGCAGACACGAATTACTCTAATTACGTTTATTTAGGATTAACAGCAAGCCAACTAGCAATGAACGTGCTTTGTATTAAGTAGCTAAATCACACACAGTTAACAAACACACTTAAATTCTCTAAGAGCTGGATAAAAATGAATTAGTAAATTACAAATGATAAAATCTACATAAATTTACCAAAGAATAAAAGACAAATAACAACTGTTGTAACAGTGGGCCATATTCAACTGCCTCTGACCAGCGGTGGATAGTTGAGCAGCAGCGAAGCAGTGTTTAATCTAATGCCCACGTAGGCTGCGGGGTGGTTCATCTTCTGGGGCCGGTTGCACCAGCTGGACATATATAGGTCGTAACTGTACGTCTGACCTGAAATGCCCTTTGTGTCAGACTTTATATTTAACTGTTGCACCAGCAGGGCGTAAGCACTCAATGAGTTATGTCTGGTCGTAGATTCTACTCCTAGTAGCTAGCAGGCCCCAGGTGGTTACGGAGATTGGTGGTGTTGGCATTTGTAACAAATACAGTTTTTTAGCATATTCTGTACAGGCTCATCAAGGTTTTTTGCTTTTCCATTGCCATCTGGTTTAAAATCGAAATGTGACCATATAGGCGATGTAACAAAAAAAGGGGTTAGCCTACATTTTTCAAGATAAATGGTGAAGTTATTGCTTTGTTAGTATACAATTAATCGAGAACATCAATTATCATGAAAGGAGGCAGCAAAAAACTTTGGATAATAACATTTGAGCATCTCTGCATGAGTGCTTGTCATTCATTCCATTGATCCCTGAGATCAATTAGGATTACCTGCCTTGCAATAGTTGTTTTCCACATTGCTGTCTTAGTGATTTGATCAAGCAATCTTCAGGCTACTGGTTAGCGGAGCTGTCCTGCTTGCAAAAATTCCAGGAAAACAGCCTGTGTGGCAATAATTCAAGACTAACTAGCAGATTCGTTAAACTCAGCAATTGTTCATCTGCTGTCTGAGTCGTAAGCCTAGCTCACATTAAATGTATAGCCTTGAGTCCATAAGATGCATCAAACCCTTTGCAGTATATTTCCAAATCTTGCATATTTTGCCTTATGAAATATCACATTACCCTGTGCTAGATGTCATTCATTTCAATGAAAAACATCCAGGGAATTGCAAAGCCACCAAGTAATTGAAGTCTCCATTGGCGCCACATCCTTTAACATTTGTCAGCACATTTCAGGAAAGCTTGAGTATGCCAATATAACTGGAAGTCAGCAAACATGGTTCTTTGTAGATTAAATTGAGTTGAGGAAAAAGCAACCTAACAATATATATTTCTACTTACATTGTACACGTCATTAAGTACAAATTGCTTTAGAACTGCCTTCATTATTCATGGCATAGATTCAACAAGGTGCTGGACACATTCGTCTGAGATTTTGGTCTATATTGACATTATTGCATCATCCAGTTGCTGCAGATTTGTCGATCAGAAACAATACGCAGGTATTCTGTGGCATTTAAACAATGCTCAAGTGGTACTAAGGGGCCAAAGTGTGCCAAGAAAATATCCCCCACAACATTACACCACCACCAGCAGCCTGAACCATTGATACAAGATAGGATGGATCAATGCTTTGATGTTATGATAAATTCTGAACCCTACCATCTGAATGTCACAGCAGAAATCGAGACTCATCAGACCAGGCAACATTTTTTTTTTTTCTTATATTGTACAATAATTGGTGGGCCAGTGCAAACTGTAACCTCAGTTTACTGTTCTTAGCTGACAGGAGTGGCAGCCAGTGTGGTCTTCTGCTGCTGTAGCCCATCTGCTTCAATGTTCGACATATTGTGCATTCAGAGTCTTCTGCATACCTTGGTTGTAACAAGTGGTTATTTGAGTTACTGTTGCCTGTCTAGCAGCTTAAAATATTCTGGCCATTCTCCTCTGACCTCTGCCATCAACATCGAATTTTTACCCAGAAAACTGCTGCTTACTGGATATTTTTCTGGTAATCTCAGGAGTAACACTTTCGGAAGTACTCAAACCAAACATTCAAATTCACTTAAATCACCTTATTTCCTAATGAAGTGGCCGGTGAATTGAATGTATTTCTCTCATCTTGAATGCAATCTCCACCCATAAACCTTTCAATCCCATGATGTTTTTCAGAGATATGATACTAAATGTTATTTGTTTGAGAAATGATTGTGTTTAAAAAAACTTGGGTCCACCTAATATTTGAGCCAAAAATATGATCCATTGTTTTATGTTATTATTTAACTTTTGATCAATTCCATGAAGGGTGCTCCTGCTTGATTTGATGGTATTTGCAGAAGAAACACATTCAATTGGAACCGGTTGGTCAGAGCACTCAAATTACCCAGGTCTTTACAAAGGAAGAGAAAACAAAAGAATCTGTCTTCCCCAGGCCAGTAACCATCTATTATCCTTGCACAATAGGGGGCCACTAACACAATATACACTGTTAAATTAGTTTTCTACCATCTGCATTCTCTATTAGACAAGAAAAGCTGTAAACACACATCAACAAACAGATACTCTCCCACTCTGGCAAAATAATCATTCAGAAAGTTAGCTGATGTCTAATAGCAGCACGATACAAATAAGACATCTCAGATCCATGATGCAAAATGATCCAAAAGGCCCGAAGAAGGAAGCAATCTTCATTAATTGATGTTAAAGTTTATATTTAGAAGGTTCACTTAATGAGGAGTGTGTGTGTTCAACTAATAAGGCAAGCCGTGGACAGCTTTGTAGTGGTAGATGTGCAACATGAAGTAGTGGCCATGGTATAATAAGGTGCACAGTAAATGTTGCTGTGTATACATACTTTGAGTTGGCCTCATTCATTTCAACAATTGACATACTTTGTAGATTGTTTCCTTCTTTTTAAGGAACATTGCCTATGGATTATTCACAGACGTGTCGGTAGCCCAGTTTGCAGTCGCCATGCGGTTCTTGATTTTCTGCATCTGTGAAAATTTGAAATCAGGCCTTAAAGGTGCTGTTTGTAGAATTTGAACCAAAAGCAGCTTACAAACGCTTTAAAACCTGTAATTCCTCACATTAAAAGAAATCTGAAAAAGCAATTTATTTGGGATAATGATTCCCTAAAATATGCAATGCTTTTGTTACACAAAAAAGCACAGCCTCAAATGTATAATATCAAACCTACGCATGGCCATTGACTAATATTTTGGAAGCACAACTCGTCATGACCTCATCGCATGTCCTGTTCAAATGGCAAAATAGGTACTGCATAATCTAGGGTATAATTATCCCATCTAATTCCCTTTTTCAGATTTCTAAGATATCCAGAAATACAGTTTGTACAGCTTTTGTATCCTGGTCATTGAAAGGAAAACTAGTTCCGTTCTCACTGCATGAAATTCTACACAGTGTGCCTTTAATTTGAAGGGATATGAGTGTATTCCATAGCACAAACACCATTGTATATTCCAATCCTTGCCACTAATTTAAAATATTAAACAAAAAGATCCTCTTAATGTCTTAAAATAGAAACAAGATTTATTATATCATATGCTATAAAAAAAAATTGTAAATGGACTGCATTTATATAGCACATATTTCTGACCAACAATGGCCACCAAAGCGCTTTACATTGCCTCACACTCACCCATTCATTCACACATTCACACACCGACGGCGTCAGCCATGCAAGGCGCCAGCCAGCTCGTCGGGAGCAACTGGCGGTTAGGTGTCTTTCTCATGGAGACCTCGACACTTGGTCAGGAGAACCCGGGGATCGAACCACCAACCTTCCGGTTGCTAGACTTACTTGACCCACTGAGCCACTGCCGCCCCACTATGACTTGCATTAGAAACCCTACAGTTATTTTTACATTTTGTTGTGTTACAGTTTAGAATGAAAAATTATGATATGACATTGGTATTACTTCCCTTTGATTACCAACACATTCATAAAACTATGATGGTGCAAAAAGTTTTATGTGATAAAGTTAGCCATAAAATTCAAATTAAAAAAGTTTGAAAGTGAGCCTGTTTCATGATGCCAGCGCATACAGCTCTGGATCTATATAGATAGTATACAACAAAGAATACATGTAGACATGGCACAGGACAAATAAATACAGATTCCTACCCAGTTGCAGATTCGAACGCTAAAGAAAAAAATTGTGATTTAAAAGAATCTCTACTAGTGGAGGACCTGAAATAAAAAGGTAGGCTATTCTATAACCTTGGGGCGGCAACAGAAAATGCCCCTTGAACTTTAACTGTGACCGTGGGGTATATAACAGTAGTTGGTCAGAGGACCTAAGGTACCTGGAAGGGCAGTGGTTGGTTAAAAGGTCACAAATATAGGAGGGTGCTGAACCATGCAGAGCGTTAAAAACAATCAGGAGAACAAACATGTCAATATTTTGTGTGACTATCATTATTTCTCAGCACTGCCTTAACCCTCTTGGGCATGGAGTTCACCAGAGCTTCACAGGTTGCCACTGGATTCCTCTTCCACTCCTCCATGACGACATCACGGAGCTGGTGGATGTTAGAGACCTTGTGCTCCTCGACAGGGCTGCTGACAGGAATCTCTGGGCCCGGGACAAATTCCACATTTTGGGCCCCCCGATAAAAAAAATGACTGTGCAAAAACAAAATTTGGGGCCCCCCTCAGGACTGGGCCCGGGACAACATACCCGGTTGTTCCCCAGTCAGCTGCCCTGCTCCTTGACCTTACATTTGAGGATGCCCCGCAGATGCTCAATAGGGTTTAAGTCTGGAGACATGCTTAGCCAGTACATCACCTTTCCCCTGAGCTTCTTCAGCAAGGCAGTGGTCGTCTTGGAGGTGTGTTTGGGGTCGTTATCATGTTGGAATACTGCCCTGCGGCCCAGTCTCTAAAGGGAGGGGATCATGCTCTGCTTCAGTATGTTAAAATACATGTTGGCATTCATGGTTCCCTCAATGAACTGTAGCTTCCCAGTGCTGGCAGCACTCAGGCAGGCCCAGACCATGACACTCTCACCACCATGTTTGACTGTAGGCAAAACACACTTGTCTTTGTACTCCTCACCTGGTTGCCGCCACACACGCTTGACACCATCTGAACCAAATGAGTTTATCTTGGTCTCATCAGACCCCAGGACATAGTTCCAGTAATTCATGTTCTTATGCCTGCAGTATACTTAACGCACTCGACTGGGCGCGGGGATTTCGAGCACGCGAGCCAAGGGCGTGCACCACTTTTTTTTTCAGTGGCTTGCGACAAAACGGAAACAGGAAGCATGGACGAGTTAGAGGGCACAGTAAACGATTCATAATAACACAGTTAATGGTTCATAATAAAACTGTAAATGGTTCATTACAACACAGTTAAGATAATCTTAGCAACTGTTGACATTAACGTCAATGCTGCTGCCAGTTCTGCCATCGTTTACCTTTTTCTTCTTCTTCTAGTCTGTGAAAATATCAAAGTCGGTAGCCTCTCCTCAGTTGTGACACCTCTGTTCAGAAGAAGACTGCAACTTGTGTTGTGAGCACCACGGACGAGTATAAATGGTTACGGCGCTTCCATGACCTCACTTTGGCGTGTGCCAGGTTGGGAATCTGTAGTATACTGTGCGCTTTAGTCTGCTTGTCTTCAGCGAACTGTTTGCAGGCTGTCTTGTGCATCGTCTTTAGAAGAGGCTTACTTCTGGAATGACAGCCATGCAGACCAATTTGATGCAGTGTGCGCCGTATGGTCTGAGCACTGACAGGCTGACCCCCCACCCCTTCAACCTCTGCAGCAATGCTAGAAGCACTCATATGTCTATTTCCCAAAGACAACCTCTGGATATGACACTGAGCACATGCACTCAACTTCTTTGGTCAACCATGGCAAGGCCTATTTTGGGTGGAACCTGTCCTGTTAAACCGCTGTATGGCCTTTGCCACTCTGCTGCAGCTCAGTTTTAGGGTCTTGGCAAAATTCTTATAGCCTACTGTAGGTCATCTTTATCAGGGTTGCCAACTTTGGGACTTTGGCTGGTGTGAGACTATGTAAAACTTCAGTGCGCGTGTGCAGAGACCTCTTTTGGTATTCCTAACCCTAATTTTAGAAATGTCAGTCCTTGTTTACTTAATATAAACCCTGATTCATGCAACAAAAAAAACTAATAGAATGGAAACACTGTTTTTTTATGCTGAAAGCGTGAGTCACACCAGATGCGTGAGAGTTGAAAACCCTGTCTTTATGTAGAGCAGAGCTGCCCAACCCTGTTCCTGGAGATCTACTGTTTACTAGGTTTTCCCTCCAACCCCAATTGTGGGAAAACTTCTTTAGCTTTCATTTAGCAAATTATTTGAAACAGGTGTGCTAAATTAGGGTTGAAAAGAAAACCTACAGAATTGTAGATCTCCAGGAACAGAGTTGGGCAGCCCTGATGTAGAGCAGTGGTCCTCAAACCCCTAAATGGAGGGCCTAGTGTATGCAGTTTTTCGCTTTTACCTTGTACAAGCCTGATGGCATAGTTCACTAATTGGTTAGTATCTCCCCTCACCTGGCAGTCTAGGTCCTAATTATGCTCTAATTGAAGGGAAAGACCAAAAACCAGCATACACTAGGCCCTCCATGGAAGGGTTTGAGGACCACTGATGTAGAGCAACAATATTTTTTTTCAGATCCTCAGAGGGTTCTTTGCGATGAGGTGCCATGTTGAACTTCCAGTGACCAGTATGAGGGAGTGTGAGAGCGATAACATCAATTTGAACACACCTGCTCCCCATTCACACATGGGACCTTGTAACACTAACAAGTCACATGACACCAGGGAAGGAAAATTGCTAATTGGGCCAAATTTGGACATTTTCACTTAGGGGTGTACTCACTTTTGTTGCCAGTGGTTTAGATCTTAATGGCTGTGTGTTGAGTTATTTAGAAGGGACAGTAAATACACATTGTTATATAAGCTATACACTCACTATTTAACATTTTAGCAGAGTGTCATTTCTTCAGTGTTGTCACATGAAAAGTTATAGTCAAATTTTTACAAACATATCAGGGGTGTATTCACTTTTGTGAGATTCTGTACATTTAAAATATTTATGTAATGTGAAGGCACACTATATAAAAAATTAACAGTTGAACATTGATGACTGAAAAGGCTGCATTGGGACCTTGAAACATACCAATAGGTGTCAAAAAGAAGACAAACGCATGCAATAAGATGGCTTCATTCATTCATCACTATTATCCTGAACCAGTTCTGTCAATTTACACAACATTGTTATTAAAAAAACAAGCATAAAGTTGTCTTAACAAAAATGTTTTGAAATCCCAACTGAATGAAAACACTAAAAGAGAATATTTTGGCTGTCTATTGGAATAATTTTCAGCAGGTGAACTACAGGTCCTTCTCAAGAAATAAGCATATTGTGATAAAGTTCATTTTTTTCCATAATGTAATGATAAAAATATAACTTTCATAGATTTTAGATTCATTGCACACCAATTGAAATATTTCAGGTCATTTATTGTTTTAATACTGATGATTTTGGCATACAGCTCATGAAAACCCCAAATTCCTATCTCAAAGAATTAGCATATTTCATCTGACCAATAAAATAAGTGTTTGTAAGACAAAAAAAAAGAAAAAGTCAACCTTCAAATAATTATGTTCAGTTAGGCACTCAATACTTGGTTAGGAAACCTTTTGCAGAAATGACTGCTTCAATGCGGCGTGGCATGGAGGCAATCAGCCTGTGGCACTGCTGAGGTGTGATGGAGGCCCAGGATGCTTCTATAGCGGCCTTAAGCTCATCCAGAGTGTTGGGTCTTGCGTCTCTCAACTTCCTCTTCACAATATCCCACAGATTCTCTACGGGGTTCAGGTCAGGAGAGTTGGCAGGCCAATTGAGCACAGTAATACCATGATCAGTAAACCATTTACCAGTGGTTTTGGCACTGTGAGCAGGTGCCAGGTCGTGCTGAAAAATGAAATCTTCATCTCCATGAAGCTTTTCAGCAGATGGAAGCATGAAATGCTCCAAAATCTCCTGATAGCTAGCTGCATTGACCCTG
>JACXGM010028710.1:0-13826 GCA_016801145.1 Umbra pygmaea | reverse complement strand
TCTAGTTTTAACAATAGTTTACTGTGATCAATAGTATCAAACGCCTTTTGTAGATCAATATAAATACCAACTGTACATTCCTCATTATCCACAGCCTTTGATATTTCTTCTACCATCATCATTACTGCGTGTGTAGTAGTTCTATTTTCTCTAAATCCATACTGGTGTTCACTCAATAATTTGTATTTGTCAATATAAAACGTCAAGTTGTTTCACAAATAATTTTTCCAGTATTTTTGAAAATTGAGGTAGTAAGGATATTGGTCTGTAATTTTTCATGTGGTGCTTGTCATCATTTTTGAATATAGGAATTACCTTCGCCAATTTCATTTTATTAGGGAAAATACCTTTTTGGAAAGACTGGTTACAAATATAAGTTAAAGGTTTAGCAATACATTCAATGACTTCTTTAATGATTATCATGTCAATAGAATTTATATCAGTTGATCTTTTCTTTTTAAATCCTTTCACTGTTTTGATTAAATCCATTTCATTTATCCAACAAAGAAACATTGAACTAGCATTACTATCAATCAAATTATTAAACAAATATTTTTTATCATCTGCCACAACAATTTGGTTAGCCAGAGTAGACCCAATATCCACAAATTAGTCATTGAAATCCTCCACAATGGTTTTTAAATTATCCACTGTGTCATTTGAACCATTGGAATTTCATAATTATGACCTCTGTTCCGAATAATATCATTAATTACTTTCCAAGTCATTTGAATATTATTTTTATTTTTCTCAAATATTCTTTCTTCTGTAATCTCATGATGGAAATCAGTTTGTTTTTATACAGCTTATATTTATCTTCACTTCCACTAGTTCTTAGTTAAAAAAATTTCTTATAAAGTTATTTTTTCTTTTTACATGCTTTTTGCAAACCTTTTGACATCCATGGCTTTCCTTTATATTTATCTTTTACCAGACACTTCCTTATAGCGCAATGTTTGTTATATAGTTCTAAGAATATAGATAAGAAAGCATCATAGGCCTGATTTACATCATCCACATACACCTTATCCCAGTTATAATTGATTAATTCCCTCTTTAATGCCTCAATACTTTCTGGTGTCAGATATCTTGTAAATTTAAAAAGAAGGCTCACTTACAACATTTGGACTTTTAGTATTTAAATTATTATAGATCACAAAAATAGGAAGATGATCAGTGATATCACTTAAAATCAGACCAGAAATTGCTTGTCCATGGACATTTGTAAAAAATATTGTCAATAAGAGTAGCACTGTCTTTTGTTATCCTACTGGGTTTGTCAACTAAGGGCCAAAGGCCATAACTAAACATAGCATTACAAAAGTCTGTTGTTGGTTTATGTTTTCTCCATTTTAACCGTCTTAATTTTATTTGTCAATGTTAAAATCACCACAAACAAAAAATTATTTCTTATTGCATACTTTCCCAAAAATATCATCAATGGAATTTATAAATGTGTCAATACAAGACCCAGGTGTTCTATACATACACAACTCAAGCATACCCTCTTAAATTTAAAAGAATGAATTTCAATTGTCAGACTCTCCATAATTCCATCAATAATTGTACTATCAATTATTTTGCATTGGACATTTTTTTGTAGATAGAAAGCAACCCCACCACCCCTTTTATTAATCCGATTTACACTATAAGCCTCATATCCTTCTAACTCGAAAGCAAATTCCTTTTCTGATGTTAACCAAGTCTCACTTATAGCAATGACTTGAAATGTCTGTTTTAATGATTTCAAATAGTCTTTAATTTGGACAAAATTTGTGAAGAGGCTTCTACTATTAAAATGTATAATTGAGAGACCTTCCAAACTAAGGTGATTAAACTGTGATTCTGAATAATATTCACAATTTAATTTGTGATCATTATAGAGATTTGTGTTCTTGGTCTGCGATTAAGAGCCCAGTTTAGTCGTCTGAAGTTATGCCATATATATGTGTGATTTTCATTCTAAATGTATACTAGTCGGGATGCTGTACATTTAATTGATTAAACCTGTCAACGTCCTCCTGCCTGTGGTCTCCCTCCTTCCACACACACACCAAAAGCATGACACATATTCTTCTATCCACTGGAACTTTTTCCTACAACAGAAAAAGAATAATGCACTATGTTGATTTTCAATATACCAGGTAAAATTAATTGCCAACAATGAGGGTCAGGGGGAATTAGATGACAATTAGTAGTGGAGAACAATTGATAAAAAAGAGCATGGTCAAACAAACGTTAATGATCTACATTGAAAGGGGCACTATAAAATTATACATGTTTTTCATAAATGTACAGTAGCATGCTAATAACAAGCATGTTTTTTTTCCAACATTCCCAAGCTTTCTTTTCCCTTTGTGTTCACCTTTTAACATGACTAAAGAGGATTACTGGTTGAAAGAATCTTTCCATAACAATAATAATTCTGTAATGTGGTTCACAGGGAAGAGGCAGGACACAAGTGTGTATACATGTATCTATAAGAGTTTTTTTAATGAAGAACTTAAACATATAAACAGAAACAGAAGGTGCGCAGGAAGGCCCTAACTTAAGAAAATATACACTGCGTTCGAAATTATTATGCAAATGATATTTTATACTGATTTTCCTAAATAGTCAATGCAAATGACAGTCAGTATAATTTTTTAAGTTGTAATGAATAACTTCCCAGGTGGTAAAAAAAACAACAATGTTTATTCCCACAGGTTAGCAGTCAAAAACAATGCAGGGACAGATCAGGCTAAGGTACTGAGGGTTATCCAAAAACAATACAGAATACACCATGCTAGGGTCAGGCCAAACTAACAATCCAAGAGTATAGGCGACGGTACAGAGGAATATCCAATACACAATACCGAATACACAATGCAAGGGTCAAAATAACAATCCATGAGAAAATGCTCAGCAGAAAGACAAACACTGTACTTACAATACCTCGCAAAGAGGCAATGAAGTGTGTGTGTCTTAAATGCTGACTTAGTGAGAGCAGGTGAATGGAATTTGGTTGATTGAGTACGGGTTATGGGAAATGTAGTTCTGATCAGTCCAGGAAGGAGAAGATGTAGTTCTCTGTGAAAGGAAACAGGGAATGTTACAGAGTCCGGGTTATGGGAAATGTAGTTCTGATCAGTCCAGGAAGGGGAAGATGTAGTTCACAGGGATGAGGAACCAGGGAATGTTACAGAAGTCAACAACCATTAGGGTATAAGTCAAATTTTATTGAACAAACCACCCAATGAAAACAGTATTTTTTTCAAAAATAAAAAACAAAAAATGCATTGTTCCAAAATCAACAGCTATGTTCGATCAAACACATCTTAACATGGCAAGTTACATGTTAACATGGGACCCCTTCTTTGATATCACCTTCTGTCATGAAGTAGTGGTGTGGATATAGCGGAGACAAATATGAAGGTTTAAAAGTAAACAAAAGGTTTACAACACTTTACAAAATAATACTGCCGTGAGTGGCAAACACAGAATATATAATACAGTCACGACATACACCTTGACAATGGAATAATGACCGACAGGGAAATGGCTAAAGCATACAAACGAAATACAATACATAATGAGGGACTGATTGAAAACATCTGGGATATGATTAAGAATCCTGACAATCTATAGGCTGAGGGAGAACATGTGATGAGTGTAGAGGGAACTGAAACCAAAACAATGCATACAGGAGAGAAACTTAAATGACAATACAAGGTAACACACAGAACATACACATGTACAATACCCTTAGGGGGGATCATAACAGAGTTCCTCCAGAAAAACGTAATTATGCGATCGCATAATTCAATGCATAATCAGCCAAAGTCTGCATGTTTATAACAGGGGCCGCATTTTTTCAAATACGCCACACTTTTGCTGCATAAATTGCCGATTTCCGCGCAAAATATGCAGGGCTTGCATGATTTCATAATCCTCGCATTTTTGTTGCAAAATAGTCACAAAGTCAGAAAGTTGAAAAATGTTGAGTTTACTTCACACAAACAAACCTCAGTTTTTGCAAGTTCCTGCAATTTTTGCAATTTCCTGCAAATTCATTGCATAAAATTGTATAAATATCACGCATATTCCATCAAATTTTTTAAGAAAACGTGCTGCATAATCAAGGATTTTTGCCTGCAACAAGCACAAAAACCTCCTTACTTTTCTGGAATGACTGGTTACACCTTCACAATTCTTGCATCCATGGAACTTGTAAGTTTATGGAGAGTTTCTGCTTGAATTTCTTTGCAGGATGTCAGAATAGCCTCCCAGAGCTGCTGTTTTAATGTGAACTGCCTCCCCTCATAGATCTTTTGCTTGAGGATGCTCCAAAGGTTCTCAACAGGGTTGAGGTCAGGGGAGAATGGGGGCCACACCATAAGATTATCTCCTTAACAGCCAATGACACAGAGGTATTATTTGCAGCTTGAGATGGTGCATTGTCATGCATGAAGATGATTTTGCTATGGAAGGCACGGTTCTTCTTTTTGTACCATGAAAGAAAGTGGTCAGTCAGAAATTATTTTTACTTTGTATATAGTGTATATACAATATTGTGTATACTATATACATTTTCACACCTTCAGGGACCCTAAAAGGGCCTACCAGCTCTCTCCCCATGATTCCAGCCCAAAACATTCAGCCTTATTGGGACATGGTGGCCATCCACCAACCATCACCTACTCCATCCATTTGGACCATCCAGGGTTGCACGGCACTCATCAGAAAACAAGACGGTTTGAGGGTGGCCGAATAGCAGGTTTATGCACAACTGCAAGCCTCTGGAGGATCATACACCTTGAGGTTTGCAGGACTCCAGAGGCACCAGTAGCTTTAAATACCTGTTTGCTGCTTTGTAATGGCATTTTAGGGTCTGCTTCCTTAATCCAATGAATTTGTCTGGCAGTAACCTTCCTCATTATGCCTTTATCTGCACAAACCCATCTGTGCTCTGAATCAGCCACAATTCTCTTCACAGTACGATGATCTTATGTTTTCGTGAAATATCTAATGTTTTCATTCCTTGTCCAAGGCCTTGCACTATTTTACACTTTTCCGCAGCAGAGAGATCCTTTTTCTTTCCCATATTGCTTGAAACCTGTGGCCTGCTTAATATTGTGGAACCGACAGTACACCAAACAATCACAGGAACTACTGTAAATTACACTTGTAAATGATTGATTGGATCCTGGCTTGTGATAAATGGGAACACAGATGTTCTATTGGGTGAATGTGATGTAATGGTACGATAGTCCTGAAAACACAAAGTGGAGTTGGTGGGAATAGAGCCACCGATTCAGGCTCCATGGAATTTGGAGACCATTACAAATACATTTAAAGTGTCTTTTAGGAAACCCAAGGACACTGAATGGGCAATTGTACCAAGAGAAATAATATTAATATAGATAATAACAATAATAAAAAATAAAAGGGGCTAATAAAGGGTTAGTTTGAGCTGAGTGAGGAGCAAGCTATTCTAAGGGGAAAGTCAAGCTAAACAAGTAGGTTTTAAGTCTCATTTTGAAGGTGGTGATGGAGCCCTAGTTGCATGTGGCTAAAGGGAGAAAATTCCATAGTTTGGGGACAGCAACGCCATGTACAGAGTCTGGTTTGGAACAGTATGAAGTCTAGAATCAGAGGAGCGGAGACTACAAGAGGGTTAGAGATGTATGATAAGAGGGGCCAGGCCATGGAGGGTCTTTTAAGTGAGGTGTAGGATCTTGTAGGTGATGCAGGCTTGGAAAGGAAGCCAGTGAAGGTGGTGCAGTGTGGGGGTGATGTGTTCTCAGGGTTTGGTGTATGTGAGAACCCTAACAGCAGAGTTCTGGATGTACTGAAGCCTATCTAGGCCTTTGGCTGACACCCTAGAGGTGGAAGATGGAAAAGGTTCTGGAGGTAGAAGAAGGCAGATTTTGTGACAGCCTTCATGTGGGGCTCAAATGAGAGAGTGGGGTCAAAGATTACATCTAGATTTCTGAACTCAGAGGATGGGCAGATGAAACAGGCGTTACTGGATATCACAACATCCCCTACTTTCCTAAACGAGCCCAAGGAGCCACCAACATGAACTCTTTGTTGAGAATTGTTGAGTTTGTGAGTTGGTTGAAGTCATCCAGTTTTTGAGACAGTTGATTAGGAATGGGGGAGGGAGGACCACGTTGGATTTATAATTAATGTATGTCTGGGTTTCATCAGCATATGAGTGATATGAGTGGAAGTGAAGATTATGGAGACGAATGATCTGGTACATTTATGTTGAAGAGCAGATGTCCATCCATAGACCCTTGAGGCATCATATCTGTCATGGCTATCATGGCCCTATGCAGAATGTTTCACTTTCTGAATAAGCATAAAGTTTCTCTTCCAACATTTTTTCCAACATACATCAACACTTAATTACTATGTTTACCTTTCAACATATGATTAGAGTACCTTCATTATGTATAACTGATAACATTAAAGACCAACATGATAGATAAACGTTAAGGTCAAACATTTAGGTCAACACAATTCCATGATAGACAATGTTACAATACTCGATAAAACAAGGTTAGCAGTAAGTTGACAATCAAAGTGGTATAGCATTAAAGTTAAGTGCAAACACTTACACTATGCTGAATAAAACACATAATCAGACAAAACAGAAAATCACTTGTTGTCAATAAGCATACTGGAGTGTTCGGAAATGTTGGCTTCCACTCAATCAGGCCCAGTTCTAGCTGGGGGCAAACAGTGTTCGCATGGCAACATTCTATTATGCCGGCAACACAAACTCTGGATTTTTCTTTTCAAATTAATAGTGATCATAATTCATTACAATAATCATTTTTAATTCATTGCATAGATATGTAGTGGGTCCATGTTCATGTGTTGCTAAAATTGGATGGATGGATAAAACAGACTCTAATGTAATCGTGTTTTCACATGTTACACATCTATTAACTTTAATACCCTGCCCATTCCTGAGCTTCTATACCCTGCAATCCCAAAGGTTATATACCCTGCCAACTGAGCATCTACACCCTGCCATCCCTGAGCTTCTATACCCTGCCATCCCTGAGCTTCTATACCCTGCCATCCCTGAGCTTCTATACACTGCCATCCCTGAGCTTCTATACCCTGCCATCCCTGAGCTTCTATACACTGCCATCCCTGAGCTTCTATACCCTGCCATCCCTGAGCTTCTTTACCCTGCCATCCCTGAGCTTCTATACCCTGCCATCCCTGAGCTTCTTTACACTGCCATCACTGAGCTTCTATACCCTGCCATCCTTGAGCTTCTATACTGTACCATGCCCATCCCTGATCTTTAATACCCTGCCATTCCTGAGCTTCTACACCTGCCATCCCTGAGCTTCTTCACCCTGACCATTGCTGAGTTTCTATACCCAGTCATCCTTATCATTATCCTACCACATCTTGACATACATATATTTTTAACGAACCATTCTTTTTACTGCAAGAACCATTCATTAAAAAAAATATTTAGAAAGATTTCTCCCTGGAACCATCTGAAAAATTGCAGAAAATTGTTCCAATACAACTTTGGGGGTATTGAACATCTCCAACCAGTGGTTGCTTAATGGATCAATCAGGAGTTACTGTAGACTTGGAAATATTTTCATCACATTCAATTCATAACTACTCAAAAGAAATATACACTGTTTACGATGTTTGTAATTTAGTATGAAAATTGAATGCAAATCTACATTTTTATATTCATAAATATTGCATGTGGTATTGAACTCAGGCCTCTGGAATAAAAGACCAGTGTACTAACCCTAACCCACCATAGACAATGTCAGAGTTAACATGAAAAGATTATGATGTGTAATGTGGGAAATGCTTTACCCTTTAAAGAACCATTGCTTTCACTTCAACCTTCTGTGTAGCTGAAAGGTTCTTTATCTTTCATGGTTTGACATTGAACATTCAATGTAAAAATATAACCTTGCTAGAACCCTTTTTCTTAAAGTGTAGGATGAATCATGACATCCATACTGGGCTCAATCCCAAGTGTTTTAATTTTAATTTAATTTTATTTAACCTTTATTTAAACAGGTAAGTTGACTAAGAACAATTTCTTATTTACAGCAACGACCTGGGAGCAATTAGGGTAAAGTGTCTTGCCCAAGGACACAGCGACATTTGGCTCAGTCGGGAATCGAACTGGCAACCTTCTGACTACAAGTCTGACTCCCTACCCACTGAGCCATCTGCGCCCCAAGTGTGTGTGCTGAGTGTATGGAGTTTTGTGTCGCAGATGAATAAATGTATGGCCTAAACAGGTAAAAATCTGATTTGTCATCTGAGGCCTCCTGAGGAAAAGTGGGACAATTTCTCGAGGCAAGTATGACGAGGAAATTGCTGTATAAACGCAGATGTTATGGCGACTTGTGTTTTTCGTGCCCTACACAGTGACGTTGAAGTCTGAGATTCTGAAATCCTTCCGGCATGGTGAGATATGTGTAGGCAATGTGTTCATAGTATAGTGGTGTTAGGAGTAAAATTCTAGGAGGTGGGTAAAATAGTTTTACATGTTACCTGTGTGTATACTGTTGTAGCAAGGGTATGATGCCCAGTGCTACCTGTGAGGATGCTAGCTGCTCTCTTTTGTGCCCTCGTCTAGGGAATGCTGGGAGATTTATCACCTATTGATACACTATCTTGCTGAGAGCGCCCCCAAAGACACCCCACAGTACATTGTTGACTCATGAGCTATGTAGCCCTCGGCCCATGAATCATTCCTACGAAAAACAGAGTATCTCCCCTGTCCTTCTCTTCCCTACTCTCCCTCCTTCTCAGTGACTTCTTTTCTCACTGTCAAGTAGATAAAGTACATTGCGATGCTAGCCAAATAAAGAAACATATGTTTTTTCTTATCATTTTTTTAAAGATCATGTGTCCCTAGTTAGAAGGATAAAACGATAGTGGAGGCTATTTTGTGGCTAGCTGTTTGCACTGTCACCTGTGTTTGGGTTGCTGCTTCCTCAGCAGTTAGAGCAAAGTTAACTGGGAACACGCACAGATTTCTCCTTCTTTCTCCCTCAGAAAATGTATTTTAATAGCAGCTAAAGGTCTGCTTTCTACTGTCTGTAATCTCTTAACCCTCTTCTTGCACCATGCGCTTTTAAGCTCCTTGTCCTGTCAAGGAAAAATGGTAAAACAGACATCTGTGTAATTAATTTCAATTACATTTCATTAACACAGTAATAAATATTAAACAACAACATATATATAAAGTTCTAGAAAACATTAGACCAATACACATTCTTCTAAATAAATTTTTCTGCCATTTTCAATGGCACATAATCTCTGCGCCAGGATTGACATTAGGTCACCCAAAATCAATGTGAAAGATTTGTGAAGAGCATGCCAAGACATATGAAAGCTGTGATTGAAAATCAGGGTTATTACACCAAATATAGATTTCTGAACTCTTCCTAAGTTAAAGTCCAATTTCCAAAATCAGAGCTGTAACAATGGACATTGTTTTTCTTTCCTGCTAACCAGCTTACATATGCTGTAAAATGTAATTCATTAATGTTTAAAAAATGTGACAATGATTCCCTACACTATGTAGTGCTTTATTAGTAAAAAAAGCATGGGCTAAAATTCATAAATTATATTATATATGGAATGGCACGTGCACGTTGAAAAAACACTGTGGAAGCACAACTCGTCATGTCCTCATCTAAATTCCTGTTCAAACGGCAAGATATGGCGCATAAAATAAAAGTCCCATCTAAACTGCCTTTTGATTTTTACAATATATTTCAATAAATTATCTAAAGCATTTCAAAGCTTTTTACTGATAGAGTAGTTCTGTTTTCAATTCTGAACTGTGTAAGTTTAACACATTAGTATTGTGTTATTAAAAAATGTACATGAACTTATTTTTATTGCATTATTTAAGGTCTTACAACATTGCAAATTTTTGATATTGTGACCAGTTGTCATTTTCTGCAAATAAATATATTTTTGCGGGAATTTTGGAGAAATATTGTAAGTAGTTTATGGAATAAAACAAACATTTTGTTCAAACACATAACTAGTAAAACCTGATGTTATGGAATAAAACAAACATTTTGTTCAAACACATAACTAGTAAAACCTGATGTTATGGAATAAAACAAACATTTTGTTCAACACATAACTAGTAAAACCTGATGTTATGGAATAAAACAAACATTTTGTTCAAACACATAGCTAGTAAAACCTGATGTTATGGAATAAAACAAACATTTTGTTCAAACACATAACTAGTAAAACCTGATGTTTTGGAATAAAACAAACATTTTGTTCAAACACATAACTAGTAAAACCTGATGTTTTTGCAGTACTCTCTTCATTTTTTTCAGAGCTGTATGTTTTGTTAGACATTATTAACCATTTTCTTTATTTAACACCATCTTCAAGTGCACAGTTATCCCAGATCAAAAACATCACTAAGTGCCATACTTCCACACTAGTTCACATAGTGTACAGTAGATCAAAAACACCAACAAACACATCCTTATAGCTGGTGCTATCATAGCAATATAGCCAGCTCTGACAAGGTGGCACTGATTAAAATCTTATTTAAAATCCATTTGAAATTATCATGACAGTTCTCTCCTCGTCTTTCCTGTGGTCCCATATCCTCACCACCCTTGTCACACTCATCGTTACAGACCACCTCAGTTCCTGTGCGTCTCGTGTGGCTCTCAGTCCTCCCTGTCCCATTCCTGGAGTTGAGTGATAGATCTCCCTGCTCTCAGCTGAGACGTAGCTAAGGTAGAGCGATGACAGACGTAATAAAAATAAACCTGCCTGTCGGGGCTCCCTCATCCATTCATCACCCGATGTGAGTGAGCCGTCTACTGCACCGTCTGGGCCCCGTCTACAACACCCACAGCCTGGGAAGTGCCATTTGTCACCTGCTAAATGCTGCCATTGGTGGCATGTATCCCAGCAAAGGCCCCCTCTTCTTTCTTCTTGTCCCCTTAGGAGGGATGGATGTACTGTATAGGTGTATTTATGTCACCTGAAAAGAACACTCAAGTGTGGAGCATGGGGAAAGAGTGATGATGGCCTGATGTTTAGTTAAGTTGCCATGGTTGAGCAACTCCTCACTATTGCGATAGTGGTGTGTGCTGCTTTAAGTGCGGAATAAGTGCAAGGGAGCTGAGAAGTCGTTTCAAAGTGTCTGTTGGTTACTGTGGACAGTGCTTCATTTGGAGGTGTAATTTGGTATGTGTATGCGCTTGCGTGTGTGTGTGTGTGTATCAGAGGGAGAGACTGAGTGTTATCGCATTAAAATACAGACTCAATACCCTCTTCCACTTGGGTTTGACATCAATCTACAACCTCCATACTTCATTTGTCAAATGCTGGTTAACTTGAGTCACTTTACAAACACTGCAAAGTGACTTTTCCTCCATTAGATATAGTACCCGTACATCACTGACATATAACCGAATATACAGTCTACAACTTTTCCGTTTTTTTACTGTTCTCAGTTTACACAATCTTTCATGTTGATTTTGGCTGCATGAAAGCTACAGTCCTGGGTTACAATTTACCATAGATTGTGTGAGGCCCACTGCGTAGGCCTACAGAGCTTTAGGTAGATGAACAGCATTCTAAAGATAAGACATTTTCAAAAGGAACTTTTATTAAAGATGAATTGTGTATACAGTAGTGTAGACATTTAGCAATAATAAAAAATATATGTTGATTCACATTTACTGTAATCAAATAGTGAAACGTAAAGGATGCTTGTCATGTAATGGCTGACTGTCATCTTTTTATGCTGTGGTCATGCATAATTTATCCTGCAACTTTATGTTTGACTCCAACACAGACATTGTGGCTGAAGGAAGAAGCCATTTTACATTTCAGTCTTCGTGTTTTATGATAAATGTATACAAAGTGCTCCGTCTTCTGTCCATAGTGCACATAAACCATGTGCTAGGTAAAGGCATTACTCTCATACATTGCTTCTCAAAGCATTTCCATCCACCCAAACAGAATCCCCTCTTAAACTGCCTTTCAAGCGACATACATTTGGAATAATCCAGTATGCATACAGCTACTGTACTGTATGTATGTTTAATGAAGTTTCTTCGCTGTCATTGTTGGAACTGTAAGGCTATGTCAGTCTACAATACTTTTATTCTCACAAATATTGTAAGAGTACATGACCTTTAAAGGCCTCAATATTTCAACGTTCAGTTGACCAGCAGGTCAACGAACACAGGCGGACTATCATACAGGAGAATTTTTAGGTCGAATCCCGATCAACCAGACAACCAGCTGAACAAGGGCAATCCAAAAGAGTACGTCTGTGTTTAATTAAAGCAAACCCTCACCCACCATCAAATAAATATATTGTCATAAAAACATTGGGTAATGCTTTCAAATACAGGCCGATACTTACATAGTAGTACCCAGGTACCTACGCAGTACCAAGAAGGTAGGTACCATTGTGTGAATACAATATTTACAGACAAAAGCAGGGTCGCTATGAATTGGGAGGGGAGAAAAATAAAAAATAATATAGTACATCTTGCCCTCAGTCACGGTAGTCGCCGTTACGTAACGTATTTGCTGGGCAGTAGCAAGGAGTAGGTACATTTTTAACTATTTAAGTCTTAACCGGAATTACAGATGTACCTACCTACTACTACAGTAGGAATTAAGGATGTACCTTCTATGAAACAACTTATTAAATATATCTGCATTTAAAGAAAACAATGTCTGTAAGTAAAAATGTGTACCTTCTTATACCACAATATGCAATGTGCATATCTTTATGGCTATTATAACCAGAGTTGGGTAATAAGTTACATTTACATTTGTAAAAGTAACTTTTGAAAAGTAACTTACCCAACTCTAATTTGAAGAGATTATCGTTGTAGTTTCAAATGTTGATTGATATGAGAACTGCAAAAAAAATACAAATTCACAAAATGTAGTTCGTCATGTGAAACACAGGCAACCATTCTGATTATTACTATAGATTACAAATGGTGCACTACACTGCAAGCTCTCCATTCATAAAAAGAGGAATCTGATAGTTTCATAAAGAATAGCGCTTAGACTAGCAAGCGCACCATTCATTAAAACAGGATTGGTGGGTTTCATGGACAAGGATTAAGCCTAGTCTTGGACTTAAAAAGTAAGATTCAACTTGATTATTTATTTCAGGACTAGGCTTAATCTGTGTCTGCAAAACCGGCCCATTGAGTATCAATGTGTTCTATATGAATTAAGACACAGTAAATCTGTGATGAGTTTTATAATTGTTTAATGAAATGTATGCTGTGTCTCAGGTCCGTCTTGTCCTCACCCGTAAACACTTTATTCATAAAATGCTGAATTCCTATTGGAAGGATTGCTGGTTTTGACAAAAAGGGTTCACTTGCAAATGCTCCATTCATAAAAAAAGAGGAACTCTGCTTATTAGTCTTTTTTATCAATAGAAATCACACGTGAGTGCTCCGTTATTTAAAGAGGAATTGAGTTTCAGTGTTTACATTGAATTAAGGCTTATTAAGATAGCTACTATTGTAAATTGCACATATTTGCTTAATTTTAGGTGGGTCTCAGGTTTGACTGGATTAATATTGGATCATTGCTGCTGAACAAAACTCAGGGCTAGATTTATCAAGCCGTTTGCGCCTGTTTTCAGGCGCTAATTGGTCGCAAAGACGGACGTAACCAATGCGGGCTATTTACTAACCAGGCGCACTTGGGTAAAATCGCAGATTGCGTGCCACATGAGCGACAAGAGACAAGTTGCGCTTTCAATATGCGTTCGTGGGAGGGTCATGGGGAAAGTGGGA
>JACXGM010028709.1:0-13947 GCA_016801145.1 Umbra pygmaea | reverse complement strand
ACTTCTTCCATTTAAGGATTATGGAGGCCACTGTGCTCTTAAGAACCTTGAGTGCTGCAGAAATTATTTTGAAACCTTGGCCACATCTGCGCCTTGCCACAATTCTGTCTCTGAGCTCCTCGGGTAGTTACTTCAACCTCATGATTCTCATTTGCTCTGACATTCACTGTGAGCTGTAAGGTCTTATATAGACAGGTTTGTGCCTTTCCTAATCAAGTCCAATCAGTGTAATTAAACACAGCAGGACTCCAATGAAGGAGTAGAACCATCTCAAGGAGGATCAAAAGAAATGGACAGCATGTGAGTTAAATATGAGTGTCACAGAAAAGGGTCTGACCATGTGACCATGTAATATTTCAGTTTTTCTTTTTTAATAAATTTGCACAAATTTCTATATTTCGGTTTTTTTCTGTCAGGATGGGGTGCTGAGTGTACATTAATGAGAAATAAAATTAACTTTTTTGATTTGATCAAATGGCTGCAATGAAACAAAGAGTGAAAATTTAAAAGGGGTCTGAATACTTCCCGTACCCACTGTATAGAGAAATCTCCACACTCAATATTATTGCAAACCATTTTAATGATAAACTTTAGGTCAGCTTTCCAGCCAGTTACGTGATCTGATCACAGCGTAAGAATAATCAGAAGAGTTGTCCAAGAGCCAAGGACCACTTGTGGAGAGCTTCAAGAATACTTGCAATTAACAGGTACTGTTGTCTCAAAGAAAACAGTAAGTAATGTACTCCAGCACCATGGCCAGTATGCAAGCTCAACATGCAAGACTCTTTGCTGCACAACATTTGGAAAAACCAGTGAAATACTGGGAGAATAAAGTGTGGTCAGATCAGAGAAAAATTGAACAGTTTGGATGCCATAATACACACCATGTTTGGAGGAGTAATGGCACTGCACAACACCCTAAAAACACCATACCAACAGTGAAGTATGGAGGTAGGAACATCATGGTGTGGGTCTGCTTTTCAACAAATGGTACTGGAAAACTTCACATAATTGAAGGAAGAATGAATGGGCAAAAAAGCGAGGCCTTCTTGACAAAAATCTGCTGCCATCTACCAGGATGATGAATATGAAATGAGGGTGGACATTTCAGCAAGACAATGATCCCAAACACACAGCCAAGGAAACTCTCAATTGGTTTCAAAGAAAGAAAATAAAGCTGCTACAATGGCAAAGCCAATCACCTGACTTAAATCCCATTGAAAATCTATGGAAAGAACTGAAGATCAAGATTCAAAGAAGAGGCCCACGGAACCTTCAAGATTTGAAGACTGTTTGTGTGGAAGAATGGGCCAAAATGCATCAGACTAGTTTCTCCATACAGGAGGCGTATTGAAGCTGTCATTACTAGGGTAGGGTATTGTTTAGATTTCTTTTCACTTAACACACAACTACAATAATTTGACAATAAATAACACTCACACTATTAACAAATATCAACAAAATAAATGTTAAGTTGGTATGCTAACTAAACTTTAGCAGTTATTTTAAAATGACCATATTTGCCTTCTCTGGCAAGATTCAACACCTCTCCTGACTTGTTCTTTTGACAAGAGTTTATTCTACCGTATATCTCAGAAGTTCGCCCAAATTACGTTTTCAGGAAACTATTTTGAAAACATTATTAACGTTGTATGCCAACATATTTCAACTGGTCCAGCATGTCAGTGTCGCGCTTTGCCTCGACCAAGCATTTTATACACACGCAGGTTACGCTGGTTTAGCCTCGCCGAGGACGAAACCACTCAGAAACATTGCCGTTAACTCGATCTGTCCTGGGCAGTCATGGGAGTCACAGGACAGCATCTGACTGTCCTGGGACACTCCTCTGGACACTACTAACATGACGAGACAGTTTTTGCTGCCACTGCTTCTCAGTTTGCCGCCATTGCTTTTCATATAGCTTTTATATTGAAGGCCTACTTCCACTGACCGGTAGTGTGAATTTGCATATTAGCTAAATATTTTGTTTTACCAAGCACATTTAGGTTTAACATTTAACATTTAGATTTAACATTAGGTTATATAACATTTAACATTTAGATTTAACATTTAGCATTTTAGATTTAACATTTAACATTTAGATTTAACATTTAGATTTAACATTTAATATTTAGATTTAACATTTAGAATTTAGATTTAACATTTAGATTTAATATTTTTTTTACAAGAAAAGTTCACAAATATTGCTGTAAATGTGGTAAAAAGTGACTTAAGAAAATTAACACCAGTTTTTATAACGTTGTTTGGAGATAAATGTGGTAAAATGTTGCTGTTAATTTTAGTGTGTGTCACTTTAAAATCGGCACCCCATATGAAATAGCTTCCAAAAAGACAGGCTGAATTTAAACACACACAATATCCCACAATTCTCCAAAAGTTTATCCTTCCTAAGTGAGGTTGATTGGAGATGGCAGACAGCCGTGGTGATGGGAGAATTGAAGGGAGCGCAACACAGTGGTGTCAGACGACAGGAGACGCCGACCTTCGGATCCTGTGCGTGCCAGTAGAGGGGGCACCAGGATCTCAGATGCTGACAATGAAAGTCAGGAAAATATGGCATTTTAAAAGTACCGTGTTTCCTCAAAAGAAAACCGGGGCCTTAATTTACCTTTACTGCAGAATGTAACTAGCTTTTATTTGAAGCAGGCTTTTGTTAGAGGCAGGCCTTGATTTCTAATTCCCTCTGTTTGATAAGTATAATTTACTATATTTTAGTGTTAATCCTTGTTCCAGTTTGCCCTTTTATTTCTGCATTACGTTGTTAACGCGATCTCAACACTTATTGTAACCGTTACAATAAGTAGTTGAAAAAGTTTGTTGAAGATTCAGTCGCTATGCACCGAATGGGAGCTGTGTTATTTCCAATGTAGTTACTGCCATCTACCTGTACGTTAATACAAACAACACCAGGCTGAGTATAACATACAGCCGCATTGACTAAAATACCGGTAGGGTGATAATACTTAGCGATACTCATTCCTCCTCCCGCGAGCCGTCATTCAGTAAATGTTCCATCCAACCCCAGTTGCGACTACACTAAATTATCGTTTCATCCTGGTAATGAGTAGCGTCACTTGCTAAATTCGGTTTGGAACAAAAACTAAGGAATGGCGGCTCGCAGTAGCAGTGAGTATATCGCTGCTTTAGAGAAGTACCATAATCCGAAAAAATCGCATTAATATATTGTTGAATCTATTAAATTTAAGTTTTAAATTTAATTACGCATAACTGGAATGCACATTATATTAAAGGAAGGCACCTAGGAGATTAACCACAAGTAAATTTTCCCCGGCCTTTATTTAAGACAGGCATTTATTTGTAAGTGTTGACCACGCCCCCGGCCACTATCAGAGTTTATTTGAGGAAATATTGATATTTTTTACGTCCGTTTCAGGGCATCAGAGGGAGAATATTTCAGTCAACATATTGTGTGGAACTGGAATTAGGAACCAAAATTTGCATTCTAATCTGGTCCGATTCCTACCGGTTGCGTAGGAACTGGTTCGATAGTGGAACCGGGTTTCGGTACCCAACCCTAGACATTACCAACAAAGGCTTTGTACAAAATATTAAACAAATATCAGTAAGCGTGTTCAATACTTTTTCCCTGTGTCATTTCACATTATTACATAACTTAATTTCTGAATTTATTTGTTTTGGTTTCTTTGTATATATGGATTACTTGGGTTGTTACTGTAACGCCCAGCCCAGTGCGTACATGAACTGAGAGACTGGACTCATGTATATGTAGTAGTTATTTTGTATTATTTCAGTGCATTGCATGGTGTTTTAGTTTCCCTTTAAGTTATATGTTTAATGTCCCTTTAAGTGTTTGTGACACCTCTCTCCAGTTTGGGCATTTGCTAAGGATGGGGTTTAGGTGAGGTTGGGCTGGTATCTTGTAGATCTGTTGATTAATGATTACATTCAGTCATGTTGCATTAGTGAGTTAAGTTTCCTGCCCAGACTAGAGAAGTGTCGGTCATTGATTTATGTGATATCGTATATCTGTGTTAAGTTGTGGAAGAAGACTATCCGGGAGCTATTACTAAGTATGCTGTGAAAAGTGAGTCGCTGGAGTTAGGAAGTGTATGCGTACATTCTTAGCTATATATTTAGCTGTCAGTGTGCCGTGCCACTGTTAAGAGCAAGTTATGCTATTTGTCTGCCACTAATGAGAGCAGGGTAGCGTATGGGAAGCAATATAAATATATATGTTGTGCCACTCGCACTGGTGGTACCCTGCAACGGAAAGTATTTTGTGCTCCTCGGATCTGTAATCAAATATAATGAACAAACCACAAAAAGCATCTACCTGCCTGGGTCTCCCTGTCTCTTCATCTACACCACAGCTCGTGACAGAATGACCCACCAACCAACAAGGGACATGAGACCAGAGGCAGGACAGGATGCACAATGAGGGACGGGGGAACCACAGACAAAATTCCCCCAAGGAAATCTTTTTTGGGAACTAAAGGCATGTGGAGGACCTGTTGTACCACCTCGGTCTACCACTGCCTTTCCGGTTGTGCTGCTGATCCAGCCACCCATGGAGCCCACTAGGAAAGTGCAGTCAATGAAGCATCTACCTGCCTGGGTCTCCCTCTCTCTTCATCTACACCACACCTTGTGACAGTTATTAACATCTGGTGAAAATTCCATGTCAATAGCACCTTTGGAAATATATTTACTTAGAAAAATGGTGACGTGTTAAATACTTATTTCAACCGCTGTATGTAATAGTCAAAGCCCCAGGTGTAAATAGATACATAGGCCAAATTACAATTCGGGTGCAAATAGCTTCTGCCTGTACATTTTTACAGACAAACAAGCAGGGTTTAGCTCTATGTCTGGCAACCAGTGTCAAACTGGCCGTCGGGAGCACCGGGACATTTTTCGTGGCCTGAGTGTTGTTTTGGCCTGCTATGAATTGTCAACTTGACCAGCAATAATATAGCAAGCAGGAATGAGTTGACAGAGAATCCATGCAGAAGGTGTGACTCTCAATCTCTCGTTGCACTGTCCTTGAGCAAGTCTGCATGGGCCTGCATTGCGGTATTGTCCGGTCATGGCTAGAAGGGATACATCTCATGTCAAAATGGCACGAAACTCCCACAAGAGTTTTAAGATTGCCTAGATATGGATTGGAACCAGTGAAAGGGACTTGGGATAGTGTTAAGTATCATTTAGTTTTGATAGAATGATTTTCTAAAAAAAAAAAGATATTAATACGTAGTTTTACAGTTTAATTTCTGTACAAATAATAATGGAAAATGCTTTGGCAGTCAACCTGATACTTGCCTTGGTTACTACTCTAACGTTAGTACTATAAACTCTTGTCAAATGTTCATATTGAAAGTCACCCAGGTCTTTACTCGTACCAATTTCTCCTGCATCCAACACGTTGATTATGAGAACTGATGGTTTGCTTACTATCTAATCTACCCAGACCTTGACATACAGTAACTAGCTACAATAGCAGTGGGACAGCTAACTAAGCTAGCTGTAGGAAGAAAAGTCTAGCTACAATTGTGGGCGGAAAGTCTATGTCTGGTTCAAGAGTATGTGTCAATTTGACATGAGCTGTATCCCTTCTAGCAATGACCTACGACTAAAGGTTTTCGTGTTGGGTGAACAGTGCAAAAAGAATCAGCGGCTCTGGCGACATAGTTGGATGAACCACGTGCACGCCCCAACCGTTTGTAAAAATAGGATGCATCCTATTGTAACATGTATAAAGAATTTTCCAATTAACACTCTGATAGGCAATTTTTTAGTGTATTGTTATTATCCGTGATTGGTAAATATTTATTTTTTCAGCTGCAGCTCAAGTCGCGGTTCCAAAATGCTCAATTGACTCGTCCTGCTCAAGACACTTGGGAATTGTAGGTATAAATGACTGCCTTCCATATAGAACAAACACTATTATTTCTAAATCTATGTACTCACTCAAATGAATGAGATGGATTAGCCTGGCGCCGCTGGGAAAACAGCATGCTTCAGGTGTTCAGCTGTGTTCACTTTGTGCAGGGGCATAACTGTCGTAATCACAAGACATACCTTGCATTGGGGCCTCCTAAATGGGGAGGGCCTCTGGAGATTGTCTTTGTTCTTTTGTCTTGGGGGGTTGTGTGGGGGCCATCTAGATGATCACGTTTATCACCATTTTCCACAGTCATTTTAATATAATGACTCACTATTGCCTATTTTCCAATGCAGGGCCAGCCTGGGCCAGCTCAAGGTCAGCCAGCTATAGAGAGTGTACCCATGTACAAACTTCCCGCTGGCCCAGGCTGGCTCTTCAGTAAAAAAGGGGCATTAGTAATTAATAGCGTGTCAGCTCAGCTGTCTACAATTGTTTAATCCAATCAGCTCATCTAAGGGGGTGGGAGGGTCGGGTGTTTAAAATTTGTAACACAATGACTAGCTGAATGCCAATCAATGCAGGTCTGGGCGAGGTGAGATCGGTGTGTGTTTCTATTGTTGGTGGAGTTTTCGATTGTGGGGCTCAAAATCTCTTTGTCATTCATTTAGAATGAACAAACATCTACACTCTTCCATTGGCAAAAAAGTATCTTTATCTTGTATTCAGGTCAAAAAAATCTAAACATCCTTTAAATAAGGCAAAACACTTGTTTTTAGCAAATATGCCCTGAAAATCTGTTTAATTTGGCTTGTTCCATTGGCCGATTATTTTACTTATTACAAGCGAGAAATACATAGTATTTGTACAAATTTTTGTAGTGTTATACTTTGCAGTGTACTGGCAAGTACAACACCCAAACACCTGAAGACAGCTTTCCAGCAACATGCCTTGGCTACTAGGATAACATGCTTATTAAGAAAAACTGGGAAGCAAAAAAATGGTAGCTGTGCATTACTTTGTCAGTGAACATTTTTTTCAGCCGGAGATGCTAGTTTGGCAGGTAGATTGACGACGACAACAAAACCCATGATCAAACGTCACTTCTCGATGTCATCAAAGTACATGTTAGTCTGTATGTTCCCGGACTGTTACAATAAACAAGCCACAACCATCATCTACCTGCCTTGGTCTCCCTCTCTCCGCTCTACACCATACACTTACACCGTGACAAAAATACCTTAATTTAAATTGTATTTTAAAATACTTAAAATACTTTCACAAGGGATCATGAAAACACTTCTCAGTCCTTCCATTTATTGGCTTATTTTATCTATTTATTCACCAGTATACTGACTTCCCAGATAGCAAATGTACTCTGCCCCGGAACCACCCCGGAGGTATCATAGGGTCTGGATCAGAGTCCACTTGCACAGCGGCTTGGATCCGGGACGGACAAGGATCGCGGATCCAGAGGAAGCAGCTGCTTGGCCAATTTGGCCCAGATGTGGGCCGGATCTGGGCCAACATTTCTTGCTGTCTGGGAGCTTATCCGCCCCAGATCCGATTTAGATTGCAGAAGCAGAAATCGTGTTTGTTTTGTAGCAGTAACTTAATTTTAATTATTAATAAAAAAATTTGAGTGATTAAGTTACTGCTACAAAACTTACCCAATTTCTGCTTCTGCATTACTGTTTCACACTAAAAGGATCCGCAATCCTTTTCCATCCCGGATCCGGCTCGCTGTGCAAGTGGACTCCGATCCGGACCCGTATTGCGGTCTATGATGCGGATCCGGCCCAGAATCTACTGCTATCTGGGTTAGTTGATGCTCCTATCTACATTTTACATTTTGCACAATTTAATCATTTAGCAGATGATTTTATCCAAAGTAAATAGTACAGGGACATCCCCCTGGAACAACTTAGTTGCCCAAGGACACAACGACATTTGGCAGAGTCGGGAATCGACCCGGCAACCTTCCAACTACAAGTCTGACTCCCTAACCACTGAGCTATCTGACGTACATCTGACGCTCTCTCTCTCTCCAATCTCGTTCTGACTAGCATCAGAGGGAGAATGACAAGTCCTGCTGGAAAAGGAAATCAGCATCTCCATAAATCTTGTCAGCTGATGGAAGCAAGTGCCCTAAAATCTCATGGTAGACGGCTACATTGACTTTGGACTTCATAAAACATATTGGAACAACACCAGCAGATGACATGGCACCCCAAAACATCACAGACTTCAAACTGGACTTTTCTGCCTCTCCACTCTTCCTCCAGACTCTGGGACCTTGATTTCCAAATAAAATGCAAAATGTACTTTCTTCTGAAAAGAGGATTTTGGACCACTGAGCAACGGTCCAGTTCTTTTTCTCCTTAGCCCTGGTAAGATGCTTCTGGCGTTATCCCATTTCCTGGACATGTCTATACGTGGTCTCTTGATGAACTGACACCTGCCTCAGGTGCCTATACTATTTTGTACTTGAAATACGTATTTTAAATACATGTATCATAAATACTGCCCATCCCTGTGTATAGGCTACTTGAAATTTGATTTTATGTAGCTTCGACAAAGATTTGGCTTGCTGGAACTACATACAAAGTTGAGTTCATTTTATGAAGTAGAGACGGCTGTTTGTTTTCTGTGAGGGTGATCAGAGAAAGCTGTGTCATTGTGTAAAAGGTTGTGATTTATAACAGTCAGTAACCCCATTAATGCTGTCTTTCCATGCTTAGAAGTAGTCACGTGCACTATAGATTGGAGGGCTGTGTCATTCATTTTAAAGGTATACTTTGTTTATGTTGATGGATCAAAAGAAGATGTAATGTAAATTGTGATATTTTTTGTTCTGTTTTTGTATTGCAGATCAATCAATGATTAGTGTCTACATAGTTTTACCTCTGATCCTGCAGTTGTAGATATAGAGAGGGTTTTTAAAATCTACATGAACAGGTGTGAATAAGAATATTATGATGAGGTGATAAATAAAACTGCTTGTAACAGCACTTGAACTGCCCTCTCACCTACTGGATTCATTTAAACGTGAATGTACTCAATTCTATTTAATCAACCCGTAGGAGACGCTGCTACTCTGTCTGCCTTAGCTTACACTAGGTTCCGTTTCAAATGAGAAACTGTTCTCAACATGTCCACCTGGGGGGGTCCTGATTTTTTGGGGGGTGTTTTGGCCCTCCCACCCTTCCCTTCTTTGACTGTTGGGGGGGCTTCTCTCACCTTTGGGGGGGGGGGGTACTGTAACTCCCAGCCCAGTGAGGGCTGGCGTTAACAGAGATCTGACATCGGACTCAATACATACTAGTTCAATGTCTACGTTTTCTTTTAATATGTGTTCCAATGCCTTGCATTGTAGTTTTGTGTTTTATTAAGTCCTTTTAAGGAATGTTACACCTCTTTCTAGTTTGGGCATTTGTTAAAATAGGGTTTGGGTTAGGTTAGGCTGGTATCTTGTATCTTTGATGATTATGTTCAGCCATGTTCTAATAGTTAGTTAAGCTTCCTGCATATAAGTGCTGGCCAAACTAGAAAGAGGTGTCGTTTATTGATGATTTATATTACTTGCTGGAGTTTGGAAGTTAATCCATACGCTCTGTACTTGTGTGTCAGCTATCAGTGTCCGTGCCACTGAAAGAGCACGTTAAGCTATGTATGCCCATTGTGCACTCACTCCAGTGGTACCCTACAACTGTTTATATATGTATGTCTCCAGATTGTCTACTCAATTATGTCATCCACCATCTACCATCTACCTGCCTGGGTCTTCCTCCTTCATCCACACTACATTGTGACATTATACTAATAATAATCTTTGAGGGCCGATTTCTCAGTACTGCAATTCCAAGAGTGTCAATATTTGAACCATGATACTGTAGCTTTACAGATGTGTCTTCTATTTCAGTGCATGATATACCATTTGAAAGATCTAAATCTGTAATTTCAAAACATGTAAAACAAATAATAAAAAAAAGATTTTGGTGGTATGTCACATAGACTCACTCCTACTGGCACGTGCACATACACACACGCACATCTTACTCTGTTTCTCCTGGTTCTCAGAAGGTTCCACAAGTCCCTTGAACTCCACATTGACATGGACCTCCACCCCCAGCAACAGAGCTACCTTCAACAACACTAGCTGGAGCTGCCGAATACCTACAGGGGTTGAGAGGGAGGACGGATGACAGAAAACAAGAGAGGATGATGAAGACATAGAGTAGAGAGAATGTAGCTGTAACCCTGACGATGACTTGGGGGCGTTAAGAGTCAGGGAGGATTCTATACTCACTGATGTGGTCGATGGCGCCACCACAGAACTTTCCATAGAACTTCTTGGCCCCGAGGCCCCTGAGGTCATGGATGGTGAAGGGCCAGAGATGGAGGACATTGTTCCGGGAAAAGGCATCTCTCTTCTCCAGCAGTACCACCCTGGCTCCCAGAAACCCCAGCTCCACGGCAGTCCTCAAACCGCACGGCCCCGCCCCGATGATCACACACTGGAGGTGGAGAGATCTGGTGTGAGAAGCTGGAAATGTACACACTTAAACAGGCAGCACACTGCATGACTACAAACAAATCAGTACCGTGGTGTTGGCACAGACACGGCCCTTCCCATACTCATGGTGGGCGGCCCGCTTGTCCAGTTTGGCCCACAAAGCGTTGGCCTTCCAGTAGCTGAGTCGCTCTTTGAGGGTGTGGTAAAAAGGCGTCTGAGGCTGCGTTGGGGAGCGCGTCTGTGGCTGCGTGTGTGTGTGTGCGAGCTGGAGGTGCTCACACAGCAGGTTAAAGGCACGGAGCGTCACTCGACATGTGGACGCTTGGACAAAGTCATCAAACAGAACATGGGCATGGCCCTCCTTCTCCGCTTTCTCCGCCTCCTGGGCATCATCACCCAGGGCATCGCCAGCAGCAGCAGGGCACCCTGAGAATTCCATCTCAGCTTTCTGCCCCCGGCTTCCTCATTGGACCCCTGGGGAGATAGGTTACATTTCAGTGTTCCACACTGGTGTACCAATTTAAATGTGTCCAATAGCCAGCCATTCATTGTCATGCCAGTAATAGCCATGGCATTGACACTGGCAAGACAGAAACACATTAGTTGCCACCCTACACATCTACTCAATTAATACGTACAGTTCTTTCCATTGCATATAGCCTTCTGTGTGCGTGTCTGTGTGCCTGTGTGTGTGCCTGTGTGTGTGGCTGTGTGTGTGCCTGTGTGTGTGCCTGTGTGTGTGCCTGTGTGTGTTTCTGTACGTGTGCAGATTAAAGTGTTCTCTGTCTTATCGGTGAGGTCCCCTGCAGGGAGGAAGAGACAGCAATGTCCTTCTGTTAGAGCCTATATAAACGAGCTCCACATGCTTTGCACTGGACTTCTGGGTAATGAAGTAAATGCAAAATATCTGATGCTAAATTCTGTTCTCACCTAATCACAGCACTCAATTTATTATATACTGCAATTTCTATTATACTGAGCAATATTTAAAGGCACTTAGGCTACGTGATTAAATGCAGCATTTTAGTACAAGTGTGTTAAACTGCATTTATGTATCCGTTAATACGCCCTCAGAAGTACATGATATGGTTTGTTCTGAATACTTTATCAATGTTTTCCTTTGTACATAATAACAATACAGAGATTCTGAGGACTTGGGGGGTGGGCAGTAGAACATGTCCACATCTTGGACTAGGACAATAACCACCGCATTCATCAGCCTTACAGAGGAGGGAATGTTTGTGCGTGTGTGGGGAGGGTGGGGAGGGGACAATGTGTCTCATACATAGTGGATCCATCAGTACCAAGCACCAAGAGAAACCCACACACATACCCAAGTACCCATCATACAGATGTTTAAACTACACCAAATGAAACAATTCTATTAGATATATTCTATATTCCCACCACAACAAAACCAGGAAACTAGAAACTTTACATTATGAGTAAACAAACAGTACAACACTAATCATTAAGATGTGTCACTGCAGAGGGAACCAACATATCTAAGTATTCCAGTACATCCTACCAAATCTGCTAATCAATCTCTAATCAATCATGTATAGAGAACACCTGAAATATAAGAACATAGACAACCTGCTGGTATTACTTACTGTATCCCGTGCTGTGATCTATCCCATATGGACATGGTCACTCCCCAGCTCTACCACACGTTGCCAGGTGTCTCAGAATACTAATGTAAGTGCCTCTTCAGCCTCAGTGACAACAGGCCACTAAGCTGCACTGCAGTAGCACACACTGCAGCCCCATGCTTTCCCAGGCTTTCTGCCTCCCTCTGTTTCTCAGTACACTGTGTTGAATCCAAAGTCTCAGGCAGTGTTTCTCGCACTTTCTCACTTACAGACACTTATGTGGAACAAGGTCAGGGGAGTACAGACTCCTCCCCCACACAGGATGTTTTCCTAGGCTATGGTTCTCTCTCTCTGTCTCTCCCTCTCTCTCACACACCTTAATCTCATGGTTACCCTGGGAAACAGACTGGGATTTAACAAGCTTAAAGAGAAGAGGGATCAGAGTGGAGAGATTCTTCTGTAAGAACGTGAAGCTGAGAGAGAGATCCTTCTGTTAGAACATGAAGCTGAGAGGGAGAGATCCTTCTGTTAGAACATGAAGCTGAGGGAGAGATCCTTCTGTTAGAACATGAAGCTGAGGGAGAGATCCTTCTGTTAGAACATGAAGCTGAGGGCGAGACCCTTCTGTTAGAACATGAAGCTGAGAGGGAGAGATCCTTTTGTTAGAAGATGAAGCTGAGAAGGAGAGATCCTTTTGTTAGAATGGGTAGTAACGCAGGTCCACTACTTCTATGATCCAGTATATGGTTAATCAATTTAGTTCTTTCCTTTTATTTTTGCAAAGGCTTATTACATACGGTACTGATCAGTATACTGGTTATTTATGTTCATTTCGATTTGTGCATGCGCAAACGAATGATACGAATCAAAATGATTCGTTCATTTGAATGAACGAGATCCAAAGATCACAGCACGCCCAACACCACAGCACATCCAACACCACAGCACACCCAACACCACAGCACACCCAACACCACAGTACACCCAACACCACAGTACATCCAACACCACAGCACAGCCAACTCCACAACACACCCAACACCACAACACACCCAACACACAACACACGTAACACCACAGTACATCCAACACCACAATACATCCAACACCATACCACAGCACACCCAACACCACAGCACACCCAACACCACAGCACAGCCAACTCCACAACACACCCAACACCACAACACACGCAACACCACAGTACATCCAACACCACAGTACATCCAACACCACAACACACCCAACTCCACAGTACACAAAACACCACAGTACACCCAACACACTGCACATCCAACATAGCACACCCAACATAGCACACCCAACACCACACCAGAGCATACCCAACACCACAGTACATCCAACACCATGCACAGCCAACTCCACAACACACCCAGAACCACAACACACCCAACACCACAGCACACCCAACACCACAGCACACCCAACTCCACAGTACATTCAACATAGCACACCCAACATAGCACACCCAACATAGCACACCCAACATAGCACACCCAACACCACAGCAGAGCATACAAACACCACAGCACAACTACCAGAGCATACCCAACACCACAGCACACCCAACACCACAACATATCCAACACTACAGCACACCCAACATGCAGTGCTTCCAACACAACACACCCACAACACACCCAACACACAGCACACCCAACATCAACATCACACCAGAGCACACCCAACACCACAGCACACCCAACACCACAGCACACCCAACACCACAGCACACCCAACACCACAGTACACCCCAGCACAGCACACCCAACAGCATACCAGAGCACACCCAACACCACAGCACACCACACCCAACACCACAGCACACCCAACAGTGCTTCCAACACAACACACCCACAACACACCCAACACACAGCACACCCAACATCACACCAGAGCACACCCAACACCACAGCACACCCAACACCACAGCA
>JACXGM010028708.1:0-13988 GCA_016801145.1 Umbra pygmaea | reverse complement strand
ATACACACTGGCACCTGAACACATAAACACATTGTATACACACTGGCACCTGAACACATAAACACATTGTATACACACTGGCACCTGAACACATAAACACATTGTATACACACTGGCACCTGAACACATAAACACATTGTATACACACTGGCACCTGAACACATAAACACATTGTATACACACTGGCACCTGAACACATTAACACATTGTATACACATTGGCACCTGAACACATAAACACATCGTATACACACGGGCACCTGAACACATAAATACATTGTATACACACTGGCACCTGAACACATAAATATATTGTATACACACTGGCACCTGAACACATAAACACATTGTATACACACTGGCACCTGAACACATAAACACATTGTATACACACTGGCACCTGAACATATAAACACATTGTATAGAGGGACTTTGCAACCCTGTCATTACATTCATAACAAATGCCTCCAAAAACAGTTAACACCCCCCCCCAACATTTTAAAGTGGTTGGTGAAGTAAAGGGAAAGACCATGACAGTACTCCCTGTTACCTAAAGCTGTTGATCCCGTCCTGACACGTTCCTCCATTCAGACAGGGGGCACTGTAACATTCATCTACATTGACCTCACAGCAGTCCCCAGAGAAGCCTGTGAGGCAGGTGCAGGTATACCCCCCCACGAGGTCATCACACACTCCGCCGTTCAGACAGGGGTTAGACAGACACTCGTCTATCTCCAGCTCACAACGAGAGCCTAGCAGACGGACGAAAGACCACATTTTTGCTTGGTTTAAAATTTCTCTTTTATGTTTTTTTCGTATTCAAACATACCATTTATTACAAATGAATGTAAATATTTAGCCATGTAAATATTTACCAGATTGTACTAATTATGAATGTATGGGGTTTACTGCATGGGGACCAACAGATTGCCTCTGTTACATATTAATGAAATGTTTGAGTTATTATCCAGTCAGGTTACTGAAGTTCCCTAGGAGATGGAGGAGTAGCGCGGATGTCACACCTGTAAAGCCGTCAGCACAACTGCATTTGTACTGGTTGATCTCGTCCACACACACGCCCTCGTTCAGACAAGGGGAGGAGCTACACTCGTTGACCTCAGCCTCACACAGAGAACCTAGCACAGGAAACACCAATGGTCTGTTACATGCACATTTGCAACCAGATAACACTGAATGGAGCCTTGCAAGACTAATGAGTCCCCTGGTGGTAGTGTTCAGTACTGCATATATCCTGGTGGTTGCAAGACTAATGAGTTCCCTGGTGGTAGTGTTCAGTACTGCATATATCCTGGTGGTATAACACTGAATGTGTAGCAAAATCCTTATAGTGTAACTCTGATGAAAACATTTTCTTTCTAAAGAAACATGTTGTTTTGAAGTTAGTTATAGTGGAACACATTAATTAAGTTCTGCGTTTTCATAGTTTATTAAGAAGGTGGTGTCGGGAGTTGATTAAAAAATATGGCTAGTGAATATTAATTAATATTGTCAGGTATGGTACTGGGTTAAGTCACTGCATTGCAGCCCTGGATTTGGGATAGATAAATCAGATTATCTACCTTGCCAAATCGCTCTCCAGCGACTCCTTATTTGCAGGATGGGCGCCTGTAAATTCAATAGCTAATGTATTGTTGCTGAGTATAATCATCCCACACATGGTCTTACTAAAGGCTTCCATGTCGGATGAGCAGTGTGAAAAGAATTGGCCAGCTCTGTGCCATGTGGTTGGATGAACCATTCTTGTAGGGCAGGTTGGATGAACCATTCTTGTAGGGCAGGTTGGATGAACCATTCTTGTAGGGCAGGTTGGATGAACCATTCTTGTAGTGCAGGTTGGATGAACCATTCTTGTAGGGCAGGTTGGATGAACCATTCTTGTAGGGCAGGTTGGATGAACCATTCTTGTAGTGCAGGTTGGATGAACCATTCTTGTAGGGCAGGTTGGATGAACCATTCTTGTAGGGCAGGTTGGATGAACCATTCTTGTAGGGCAGGTTGGATGAACCATTCTTGTAAGGCAGGTTGGATGAACCATTCTTGTAGGGCAGGTTGGATGAACCATTCTTGTAGGGCAGGTTGGATGAACCATTCTTGTAGTGCATACAACATTACAACATTCCTTCCAACGCCCAAATTAAAATGTATAGTTGGAAATCCTTTGCGCCAAATCAAGCATTTTTCAAATGTTTGAAAAAGTGGATAATACACAAAATGAGAGAGTTGGTGAGAGTTACTCTTTAACCAATCTAGGTCTAGGGGGGGGTGCCTGGCACAAGTTTGACCTTTTGGCCTCTGGAAGGGTCATACTTTGACCTACAGAGAAGTGCCTCATGGTTTTAGATTCAGAGATCGCTTGGCTACAACATGAACAAATGAAATCCAACATTCTGAGACATTGATTTGATGTATTATGTCATATATATCCCCCAAAATTTAAAACGTATGTTTGTTTTTTGTGTATTATGTGTAAATGCATGTAAACCTGGAAGAATAAGCCTGACAATGTTTGAGGGAAATACAGTCAGGTCAATATAAAAATATACTGTACATATTTCTAACTATTTTCCTATACATTATTATAAACCCAACCATTTCCAACTTAAAATAATCCCGAAAATTATTTCTTTTGTGTAGGATAATGTCCTACATCATTGCAGTTTTGTTATTTTGTCACTTCCTGCTTCCTGTCTGTAACGTATTTAGTAAAAAAAGACAGTAAAAAAAAACTACCAACTTTGAGGCGCGATATCTCCAGCTCTGATAAACCCACATAGACTGCCCACTACCCATTATTTGCAGCAGAATCTCCCCTTTTCAACAGTACCAAGACGTCTCTCTGTGGAAGACAGTGGACAGCTGTTATGTGGACTAAAAGGTAATGTCTATTTGATGTCTTCATACCTACAAAACCAGCTCTGCACTGGCAGAGGAAGTCTCCCATGCCATCCTTACACAGGCCTCCATTCTGACACGGTGCTGAGTCACACTCATCAATGTCACTCTCACATTTCGCCCCTACACATGGAACACAATTTCACTGTCATGACACAACTCACAACATGTCTTAACTTTTCAGGGCTCTGTGAAAAACATTTGGGCGAAAGTGTATTTATGATCATAATCTATTTATTCAGAATGTATATGCCTACAGTGTACCTGTGAAACCAGGCAGACAGGTGCAGACATATCCGGCCCCGACCTCCTCGCATGTGCCTTTGTTCTGACATGGATTCAGGAAACACTCATGGAACACCTGGAGGACAGAGATGGGTACGTTATTACATGAAACATGATGATTTATAGAAATGTAATTTTGTATAAATGGAAAAAAACAACAATACTAATAGTTCTGGCTGAAATGTCACGCTCAGTAGAATAACAATAATTTACTGTCCAAAGCAAATAACAGTTAGTTCAACCCATTAATTTCGATTAACAGCTACATATAAAATAAAATATAATAATAAAAGGATAGTCAATAGAAATATTTTAAAATAATTATTTACAAATTATAAATACAAACAATTTGTATGTAATACAATAGAATTTAACAAAGTATTGCATTTCATTCTATCACATCTATTTTTGACATCTTTGATGACTGTAATTTGTAACGTAAGTGTTTATTGTGCCCAACTCTTATTGATGTTATGTTGAACAGAACGTAGTTCAGGATATTGAACTGTCATGATCTATGTGCATAAACCATAACTCGCCTGTGTTCATATTCAATTTTAGTGTGCTGGAGTCTGCCTTAGGCATCAGATAAACCGGGGTTTACAGTCTGGAGACTTTTCAATGGATTAAATTAACTGTATTTTCCTCTGTGTGAATGCAAACTCAACTGCAGTAATTACTGCTTATAGTGCTAAGACACTTTCCCTAAAGGGTGGGTTTACCTTTAGTTTTGGTCCATGAATTATGATGTAGAAGTTAGTGAAATGGAGTGAAATATTTAGAAGTTTAGCAAACAAAAACTGAAAGAGGGATTTTTATATACAGTATAATCCTATGCCTTTGTGTTGCCAATGGTATTAACGGTAGGGTTTCTACTTTTCTATTTTGACCACAGAAGGCAGGTCCTGGGTTTTGTTATCAACTAGAAAGTCTCCATTTTTCTATTAGATGAAAACATACTTTTTCATGAATAAAAAGGTTAAAACACAGACAGGTTACTGCTAAGGTTTATGAAGCCAAACAATCAAAGATAATGAATTTGAATCCCTAACAAATTCATTACCACAGAACCGTCACTTCAACCTATCCATGTTAACCGCATGGCGGTAACCTGAGTACAGGTCAGTCAGTCTCACCTGGCTGCTCGCCACCACCTCTGGAGCTGATGTCACACTCTCCTCCTTAGGCAGGAAACTAGAGCTAAAACCTGATACACAGAGAAAAGACAGGAGAGAACTTGTTAAGTAGCAAAAATAGGGTTTACGTTTAAAACAAAGCACACATTTTGTCTGCACAGGTCTACCAGCCACCGATTGTCCTCACATTGGAGGGTAGAATTCTGGGGATTTCCATTCCTCCACGATCAAACATGACTTCTACATTTCCAAAGTTTCCTAATTCTTTTCCATTCAGTCGGCCAGTCTGACACAACGGTCTCAATATAGATACTCTTTTACCTATCGGATGTCATGTTGACCGGAGCTTTTGTCATAATTCCCATTGTGAATATAGAATGGCAGGTTCAGGTCATTCACTATTAGAGAAGTGGTATCCTGACCTGCACAGTTCACATTAGCATTTAGTGCACTACAAAGGGAATAGGGAGCAATTTGACACATAGTCAGTGACTCACTGGAGCAGTGTTGTATGGCGGTTGCCCCGGTGACAGTCGTGGTGCCGTAGAAGGGACAGGAGAGGCAGTATGAGCGCCCGTGGTCAGGCTGGTAGTAGTCTCTGGGACAGGGGTAACAGGGGACCAGCCCCGTACGAGAGAAATGACCTGCCAAGCATGGAACTGAGAGGACAGAAATAGAAGAATGTGCAGAATAAATAGAGATACAGACATTTAGAATAAGAGTAGATAATGAGGAATCTAAAACAGTTTATCGTCTGTCTTTCTCTCTGTCTGTCTCACCTCCACACTCAGCCTTGTCCCTTGCCCCACTGGTGACAGTGGACGTGTTGTCTGGACAGACCAGACACTCTCTGGATCCGAACCCAGGCTGGTAGTGCCCCAATGGGCATGCCTCGCACGTCTCCAGCCCATTCACTGAGTACTCTCCAGGCCTGCACTGTTCTGAATCACAGGAACACAAGAGTTACTTAGGAACAGCGCCATCTGCTGTTATTGACTTCATGAAGAGGGAAATTCGTTGTAGGTTTTTCTCAGGGTCAACAGTTTTTGTTGACTCTTGTCAAGACACAAACTCAGGGAAAAAACTCCTGGCTCTGAATATTGCCGCCACGAGTGTCCACCTTGTATCCTCCAAGTATTTACATTGTCCATGTTGTTTGTGTGTTTTATATCGTCCAGGTGTTTTATATAATCCAAATTGTCTATCTGTTTGTATTCTCCAGTTTTTAACATTTTGCAGTTTTATTATTGTCCAGTTGTTCTACCTTTACATTCGTCCTGGCTGCGTGCGTGAAGGTAGGCTGTGGACGATCCTTCGGGACAGGTCTTACACTCCATCTGGCCCTCCTGGTTCTGATAGGAGCCCAGCCAGCAGCTCTCACACTCTGCATACTCCAGAGAGTAGTAGGTCCCCACTGGACACTGGACTGGAGCACACAACAACACATCACTGTAAGGACTCCTTTTATTAGTTCTTCTATCATCCATCCATCCATATATTCATCTATCTAATCATCAATCTATAAATCCCTTCATCTATCATATCATCCATCCATCAATCCTGTCGTCTAAGGTTTCTTGTTATCATACATCCATCAATCCTGTCATCTACTGTATCTTGTTATCATACATCCATCAATCCTGTCATCTACTGTATCTTGTAATACATCCATCAATCCCATCATTTATCTTATCGTCCATACATCAATCTCTTCATCTATCTTAACATCCATCTATAAATCCCTCATCTTTCTTGTTATCATCCATCCATCAATCCCATTATCTATCTTATCATCAATCAATCTCTTCATCTATCCTATCATCCATCCAACAATCCCTTAAACTATCTTGTTATTATCCATCCAACCATCAATCCCTAATCCATTTTATCATCCATCCATCAATCCTGTCATCAATCTTGGGAACATCCTTCAGTCACTTCATCCATCCACCATCCCTTAATCTATGCATCTATCATCCATCCGTCATTACCTTTACTGGTATCACTACGACCCTGGAACCCACACTAAGATGACCGGTTACATCTCACTCACCACACATCCTGCCCTTCAGTACCGATCCAGGTCGACAGAACAGCGAGGCCCTTTTGCTCTCCAGAGACTTGGGGTCAGCCACGACAATCATCTCAGACGACACGTGATAGGATGACAGAGGCTGCTTGGCCAGCGTCCGCTTCAGCCGATTGGTCAACTGCTCCAGGGTCCGCAGCAGGCGCTTCTGATTGGCTACCTCCACTGAGTCGTTCCTCGACGAGGGCAGCGGGATGCTTGCTGGGAGAATGGACACAGCTCAAAAGACAAGACTCGAACAACAACAACATCCACTAAGCCCTTAATTGCTCACACAATGGCACATGCAGGGTTATGGGTTAATGACTTTAAGACAGTCTCTATAAAATGAGTAAAACATTTAAATTCCCTTGAGGAGAACAATTTCTCAGTTGCTTGTATTCGACTGCCAGTAAATCTTTCTAGGTTCAGGGTTAACTAAAGAGATCCAGGTGTATGTCATCAAACGGCACATTTAAGGCCACAAGTGTCAATGACCTGAACACAGGACAGCTATTATTTTGTTGACAAGTGTATGTTTTTCCCTTCAGACTACCTGTGATGTTGAAGAAGATCTGTATCTTCTGGTCTCTGGTGGGGCCGCTGATCCTGCGGTGCCTCTTGGTGCGGTAGCGGGGGGTTCCTGTCCCGGCGCTACCATCCTGTTGTACTGGGGAACGCTGGCCATCTGGAGCAAAGCCCGTGTCGAAGTAGGCGTAGTCCTGACCACTCTGGGTTCCCCAGTCACTGCCCCACCCCCCCGCGTCTGGCACTGCGGAGAAACGAGGACCAGGGAGGACAAGGCGACCGAAGTCACGGCAAATGTTTTGGTTTGATTTCTGGTCGGGCACACGTGATTTCACCAGGGATCGATAAAGTAACACAGCTAAAGATTTTTGTACCAGGAAAACATTGACTATATAGGCTACAGGTGGTGTACATGTTTAGGTCTTACCGATGCCAAAGCCGTTCTCATAGTTGTAGTTGTACTCCAGACAGTGTCCTGGTGACGTGACCTCCAACTTACAGGCAACATCATCTGTACTGCACATGGTCGGGAGCTAATGACACAATTTAGATTACACATGTAGTGTGTGTGTTTTTCATTGTGTGTGCGTGTGTGTGTGTGTGTGTTCTCACCATGTTTCCAAGCTTGGTGCTAAACTCCCCGGCGAAAGACTTGACAAGCTCCAGGTCATCACAGCGAGAGGCTTCGAACAGCATCTCAAACGGTTTGAATCCATTGTTGGCAACGCGGTTCACTGGAACAGAGGGAGGAGCCCAGAGAAACACAACATCAAAACGCCAATCAGGTACACGGCCATGGTGTCTGGAATGGGAACGGAGTGCATGAAGAAGTTGTCCAGTGAATGAAGAGTAGGGCAACATTGAGGAAGCGGGTCACTCACAAGAACAGTCTGGTCTGTCGGGCGAGGGGGGCGGCTGCCACGCGCCGTTGTTTGGGCAAAAGTAGCTGTGTACTGACTGTTGGGTTAAACTGTACCCCTCTTTACACTGCAGAGTGCAGTTGACCCCGTCCTCCTCCTCTGAGCAAGTGAACTCCCCATTTACTGGTATGAATGGCTGCTCACATTTAGACCCTGGGAAAGGACAGACACACAGGGGGTTGTGTTGGCTTGTAATGTAGTACAAGTTGGAGGAAGGAAAGGGAAAATTAAATGAATGAATTAATGGAGTTTGCATCGGTCAAAGAAATAAGCCATTTTCCCTGTTCTTAATATGACATGGAGTGTCAAGAATGTGAACCTTTTGGCCTAAATGTCTGTAAGAATTGGTCATAACATTTGATCTGAACCTCATATAAGTTCTACAACAATGAGAATATATAATAGGATAGCGTGTGGAGATCATCCATCATCCCTCCTTAACTCTCTCTAGATCTTTCTCTCCCTCTTTTTCTCCCTCGTTCTCTCTCTCTCCCTCTCTCTCTATCAAGTAAAGCAAGGAAATAGGGTAACCTCAAGTGAATACTGGTTGCCCAGTAAACTCTCCTGAATTGTTAAACTGTTACAATCTCGTAAACTCTATAAAATTCTGCTAAACATGGTAAACTATAGTAAATAATGAAAAACTAGTAAATACTGAAAAAGTAGTAAAAACTGGTAAACGCTGGTTAGTTAACACTACTAAAATCTGGTAAAACATAGTTATCTAAACAGTTGTTAACTCAGGTAAATTTGGGTGATCCCAGGCAAACTCTAGTAAACTCTTCTTCCTGTTACCTTGTACAGTAACGGTGAAGTGGCATACACGGCTGTTGCCTGCCTTGTCCGTAGCTGTGTAACTCACCACCGTCTCCCCCACTGGGAACAGAGAGCCCAGCGTGTGGGTGCTGGAAATACTCAGACGGCCACCTGGGAACGATACAAAACACAGCAACAATAGGCAACAATTTTATTCTGCACAGAAGACAAACACAGGATTTCAAACTGTCTCTGTGTGCTATTAAAGAAATGACAAATCATGAATGTTTATGTAATTTGATATATCAACTGAGTTAAATAATTGGTTGAATAACAATTTCCATCAAGTCTAAAGCCATTATATGATTTATTTTAAATTTATAAAATATTATTTTTTTAAACAATATACATTTTATTTAGTAGAGTTAATCCAAAGTTTGTCAGGAAATCGTTCTAGACTACTGATTATTATCCCCAGAGTCAGTGTAGAGTCTATTGCAATTCTGGAACAAACAGCAAGAGGGCAGTGTTGAGCTGTCAGTACTATTGGTGAAACAAGGAGTCCCCGTGGAGTCAAGTTTCCCTTGCTTGGACCGAGCTCAAGAAGCAGCCTCCCCCATCTCTACCTCACAGCTGTGGGGAAAAAGGCCACATGGACCCAAGATTGCGTCGAGGGGCAACTTCACCTTACTCTTGATGACTCACTCTAGACCTGGTCAGCCATAAAAGTTATATTGAAACAGGACATGTTGAGACATGCATTTCACAGCACCAGAAAAATAATAATCACCATCGTTTGGGCTGCCTGGGAGTAATTGCTACTGTCTTGATAGATGGATGGACAGTTTAGAAAGTGGAAGAGGGGAGGGTATGAGAGAGCGAGGGAGCAGGGACGATCTACACAAGCTATCTTATTATATTCCCATTCTAGCTTGGCTGACACACGTCTGGCTGACTGGTATCCTGGCCTTGTCTCCTCAATCCAGCCCGTCTAGGTCTAAAAATAACCCAGCCAACACCAGGAACCAGGATTTGTGTATGCGTGTATGGGGAGCGGCTTGTCTGATGGAAAAACAAAACTGGCTGACGTTGGATCGACGTTGCGGTGACGTCATTGCGCCACCTCGGTTAACAACCGCACGGCTATTTCTGTTTGTCGATGGCATATTGTGTGTGAACCTCGGGAAGGTTTTGGTGTGTGCATGCGTGTGTGTATGGGGGGCTGGGTTGTGTTTGTTTGTATGTGTCCATAGTATTACTGTATGTGTGCAGGTCTGTCTGGGTTCATGGCAGGCACGCGGTGTATAGGGGAGTGATGTGGTCTGGAAACACCATGGAGTTATGGTTCTGAATCCGTCATCAGGGCTGCCATTGAGGGAGGTACTGTCTGCCTGTGGTCCAGTGTTACCATTATTCTATGATGCCATGGCTTGTCAACGGCTACTGTAACAAAAGCTATAAAGCATCTCTGGGATTTGTGATGTATTGCCAATGTACCACAGCTAAGCCCTGTGTCCAGGCACTCCACAATGCATCATACAAAAGAACAGCTCTTAGCAATGGAATTTAGTCCATACACCACACCCCATGATGCCTTATTACTTCAATATACAGTGGGCTCATAAATGACTGGCACCCCTGACTGGCAATGCACAAACAATACTTTAAAAACATAAACAATATAATTATAGAAAGAAACTCAAAATACCAACATGTGAGAAACACTGAACTTTATTAATTTTGCCATGGAAACCAAAATCATACAATTATTTAGCACAAAAGAAATTTCACCAAAATCAAGGTTTTATAATTACTGGTACTCCTTATTCAGTACTTAATGTAACCACCTCTGGCAAGGATAACAGCATGGAGTCTCTTCCTGTAATGTTTGACAAGGTTAAGGAACACATTTGGAGAGATTTTGGACCATTCCTCTATGCAGATCATTTCAAGATCCATTAATCATTGTCTTGTTGTCAGACATAATTACCTGATACTTGGTGTAATTCATCATACCATCAATCTTGACCAGTGCCCCTGGACCTCTGGAATTAAAACAGGCCCAAACATTACTGGCCCACCGCCATATTTCACTGTGGGTATGAGGTGCCTCTTCTTGTATGCATCTCTGTTTCAACACCAAACATGCAGATGCTGTATCTGATCAAAACATTCAATATTGGTCTCATCTGACCAGAGCACTTTCTTCCAGTCATCAGTTAAATACCATTTGGCAAACTCCAAGCACTTGCATCTTTGTCTTGGTATCAGAAATGACTTTCTTCTGGCAACCCTTCCAAAGAGAACGTGGTTGTGGAGGTGGCGTCTGATGATGATTTTTAAAACCTGGTGACCCCCAAGACGCCGCCAAGGCCTGCAATTCTTTCACAGTCATTCTTAGGGATTTCGTTGCTTCTCTGAACATCCTCCTGGTCTACGACATCTTTCTCACATGTTGGTATTTTTATTTTTTCTCTAATTGTATTGTTTATATTTTTTACAGTATTGTTTGTGCATAGCCAGTCAGGGGTGCCAGTCATTTTGGAGCTCACTGTACCACCGTCTGTTTCTGTCATTTGGTCTGTCTGGTTCCCACTGCTTTACCGTCGAATCCACACACAGCCATTAATTTCCAACGACTCTGTCTACTTTTCAGTGACCTGACGGAAAAGACCCTGTTACCAAAAGTCCCCGGGCAAAAAGGGAGAGACGGAGAGAGGGGCGGAGTGTTGCTGTCTGGGAAACTGCATACCTGAATTGTCGGAAAACCGCGGCACCTCCCAGACAACGGCCGCCTGCGTGTCTGTGGCCTGGAAAGTGGGTGGTGACCTGCACCTGTCAATCACAGGGGGCTCCGTATCTAGGAAGGAACACAATGTCTGCTGTTAGGGAGATGTTCTTGCTTGACCATTCCAACTAAATATGCAGAATACAAAAAAAACCTGTGATTCAGTTTAATGTATATGTATTAATAACATTATAAGCTTACAAGCACTAACACTAGTAATATCCTTCCTTGTATAATCCAAAATATAATGTGACCTGTGTTAAAGGTATGTTTGTACTCTAAGTGGTATGCATGTTTTAAAGGGCACCAGTTAAACATGTGTGTCTAATAAAAAGCCACTACATTCCTTCATTATAACATATGGAAATGTTCGCGGCTACCGCAGTGCGCTTTCCTCCTGAGGTCTGACGGTATCAAGTGGGCGCCACTGGACTGCCTCACTGTTCACACTCTGCCTGACACCTGTGACTAGTTATTTAACCAGATGCTTTCATCCTAAGCCACATACAGTAAACACGTATTTGCTTGCATGACTGTATGTAAGGGCCCATGCAGAGATGAAACCAACATCTCTGGAGGTGCTGTACCAACTAAATGAGACACTGGAAATTAGAATCACCACAAGTATTTTCTGAAAATGTGACCCGAACAGGAAACTCTTTGGTTGAAAGCTACAGTATCTTTAGAGAGTACAGGTTATATCTGGGGCCTGTATATTATAGTTTGGTTATTATGATCAGGAAAGACACAGAGCAGTGAAACTTTGTCCACTGGTGTTATTTTTAAATGGTTTTGATCTGGTTTGGTTTGGTTGTGAAATGGTGGCCATTTGGTTATGATATGGTTGTCATGTGTTAGTTATGTATGCAGTTATGATGTGGCTATAAAGGGTTGTGATGAGATTATGCTGTTGGTGTGATACAGTTTTAATATTCTTGTGATTTGGCTGTGATGTAGTTACGACATGGTTGTAAAAATGTTGAGAAGTTTGTGATTCAATTCTGATGGGTTTGTGTTGTAGTTGCAAAGAGGTTAAGATATAGTTGTGATGAGGTTGCGATGTGATTGTAAAAAGGTTAAGATATAGTTGTGATGGGATTGTGATGTGGTTGTACAGAGGTTAGGATATAGTTGTGATGGGGTTGTGCTGTGGTAGTAAAGAGGTTAAGATTTAGTTGTGATGAGGGTCGTGCTGTGGTTGTAAAGAGGTTAAGATATACTTGTGATGGGGTTGTGATGTGGTTGCATTGTGACCTCACCTATGACAGTGACAGTGAAGGTACAGTTAGCCTGGTTCCCAGCACGGTCAGTGGCAATGTAGGTGATCCTCTCCTCTCCTATAGACAAGAGCTGAGGAGGGCTGTAAACAGGCTTCACCTGTACCACCACCTAAAGGTACAGGTCAGAGGTTAAAGTAACACTCCCCAAGCAGGCAGACTAGGGGTCAGAGGTCAAATGACCTCTGACCATGCATGCAGAAGACAGAAAATACAGCTAGGATATTTTGTAAACTCATCTTACAAGATAACTTTATTTATTCATTTTTTCTCTCCTCGTACATCGTCATGTCCAATAATACCCCCTGACCCTGTCTTGTCAGCAGCTCCTCAGCAGGTTCAGGATGGTCTATGGGTGCTCACATGCTTCCTCCAAGCACGTGTTGTCAATCCTTCTGATTCTTATCTCACTGCCCATTCAACATGGAAGCCTTTAGTCAGTATAAGTGCAGCAGGATTACATATTCACCAACCATATGTCTGGGGTTGAACTCAACAATCTGATCATGAGGACCCAATGAAGATTTACGTGGCATGGTACAGTACGTTAGTGTGATATGCTTAATCCCCTAACTTGGGCAGCGCTCTACCAATTTGCTCGGTCCTGAGATGGAACTCCGGGAATAATCGGAAGTGACTTCGCCCACTGCACCATGTGGAGCCCCAGGTTGGTTATTTATTTATTGCAGATGTTATAGTACCTGTACTTGTGCAACAGTAAACCTATGGTCCCATGACTTTCCCCATTATGGAAAGGCCAATCTTCACCCTCAGTAACAGGCACTGTTCTGAAAGAATCTTCACCCTCATTAACAGGCACTGTTCTGAAGGAATCTTCACCCTCATTAACAGGCACTGTTCTGAAGGAATCTTCACCCTCATTAACAGGCACTGTTCTGAAAGAATCTTCACCCTCATTAACAGGCACTGTTCTGAAAGAATCTTCACCCTCATTAACAGGCACTGTTCTGAAGGAATCTTCACCCTCATTAACAGGCACTGTTCTGAAGGAATCTTTACCCTCACTAACAGGCACTGTTCTGAAGGAATCTTTACCCTTAGTAACAGGCACTTTTCTGAAAGAATCTTCACCCTTATTAACAGGCACTGTTCTGAAGGAATCTTCACCCTCAGTAACAGGCACTGTTCTGAAGGAATCTTCACCCTCAGTAACAGGCACTGTTCTGAAGGAATCTTCACCCTCAGTAACAGGCACTGTTCTGAAGGAATCTTCACCCTCATTAACAGGCACTGTTCTGAAGGAATCTTCACCCTCACTAACAGGCACTGTTCTGAAGGAATCTTCACCCTCAGTAAC
>JACXGM010028707.1:0-13950 GCA_016801145.1 Umbra pygmaea | reverse complement strand
AGAGAGAGAGAGAGAGAGAGAGAGAGAGAGAGAGAGAGAGAGAGAGAGAGAGAGAAAGAGAGAGAGAGAGAGGAAGGGAATGGAAGCATTGTTTTCAGAGAAGCTCTCAAGCTGGGATCACAGCAATGATGTCAAAAAATCACTGTACTGCACCGTAACACAGACACACTAGTACACAAAAAAATCTTAAGGAATCTGCATCTTAAGGAATCACAAACAACTCAGTAGGATGTGGAGCTGGCTGTGGTGCTGAATCCACCTTTTGTGGCTGTGAGCTCCCTTAAAACTAACGACATCTGTGGCATTGTGCTGTGTGATGTGTGAACTGCACATTTTAGAGTGACCTTTTATTGTGGCCAGCCTAAGGCACACCTGTGCAATAATCATGCTGTCTAATCAGCATCTTGAAATGCCACACCTGTGAGGTGGATGGATTATCTCAGCAAAGGCGAAGTGCTTATTAACACAGATTTAGACAGATTTGTGAACAATATTTGAGAGAAATAGGCCTTTTGTGTACGTAGAAAAAGTCTTAGATCTTTGAGTTCAGCTCATGATAAATGGGGGCAAAAACAAAAGTGTTGCATTTATATTTTTGTTCAGTGTATTTAAAGGACCAGGTGCACCCAATGGTGCAAACAATGTTCCTTCATGATGTTCCAATATTCCAGGATGATTATACCCCTAAACACACTGCTAATAAAATTTGAGTTGTTTCATGAACACCAGGAAGACGTTGACCAACTTTTATGACCTCTGCAATCACCTGTTGTAAACATCATTAAACATTTCTGCAAAGATCTAGGGCACAGATTGCGAAGTACATTTCCATGTCCTTCATCCCTCAGAGAACAAAAGAGATTTCTTCTTGAACAATGGCGCAGTATCCCACTACACACAGTTCAGAACTTGTATGACAGCATTCCCAGAGGAATTGGAGTTTGGGTTTGCACAGGGTTGCCCTACTCCTTATTATGCCCTTGATATTAATATATTGTAATGTTTTTCCACAAGTTTGTCCAGCCCCTTACATTGAGAAGTGAATTATGTATATGTGTGAAGAATCATGTATTATAGACAGGAGAGAAGGAGGGAGGGTGAAATAGTTCTTTGGATGCCCGTGGGTGAACAGCTACACAGCACATACACATCCCCACATCACACACACATGTAAAATGTAGCTATCCAGCTCCTACATTCTTAATAATACAGTCTCCAGACCCATTTCATCGTGTTCCTTGACAGGCAGACCTGTGCGCTCCTGCTAATCTCCCAGCGAGTGCATATCTCACGGCCTCACAAAGCAAGGCGCTGCAGAGCAACACAGCGGTGAGCAGTTCTCCTGGCAGCCTGACTACACCCCAGTCAACCAAGCTGTGGCCTAACACACTGCGCTCACTGGAAGAAAGCGGCAGGGAGCTGTTCTCCTGTCAGGATCCATTGGCCAGAGAAGGAAGGCCAAGGGACAAAGAAAGGGGACAATATGTAGCTGGAAAATATGAAGGATGACAGAGGGAACAGAGTAAAGCACAGGAAAAAAATAATAGATAGAGCGCGAGTAACAGAGAGAGGTGGAGAACAAATGTACTTTTTACCAACACTTAGCTTATGATATAACATTCAAAATATTTTCATCCTTTTGAAGTTTTGACGTAAATAAATTATTCCCACGCCAATAAAGCCTTTTACATTGAAATTGAATTGAGAGGGAGAGAGAGAGGGAGAGAGAAAGAGAAAGAGAGAGAGAGAAAGAGAGGAAGAAGGAGAGAGGAAGCTAGAGACATGTCCGAGGCTGTAGGGCAGACTGAACATAGAAGTATGGGGGGGGGGTGCTGTTAAAACCTCCTCGGAGCTACAGCCCTGCAGCTTTCTAGACCTCCAGTGCTGTCAGACACCATTACTTCAGCATGCGTGGAGACCAACTCTCATTTTCACACACAAACAAACCAACATGTTCCTGGGAAAAAACCTGAAACATCTTTCGAAGTACGAATCACAAATGGCCTGCCAGGTGGACACACAACGGCCAGGTCACAGCACGGCTCCCATATCCCCCGGATAATACAGGGGCATAAGTAAAAGGAACAACGCCGGGGGGCAAAGGGGTAAACCAAATGTCGTACATATAGTAGATGCTCTGCTATAGCTGGAGGGGGCTTTCGGTGGGCTCTGTTCGCCCACACTGCAGTTTAAAAACTACTGTTGCGGTCGTCAAAATGAGAAGAGAGGACAGGGTTGACGGTCTAACACACTTTGAAAAAAAAGACCTATTGATCTGCACTACAACAGAAGGATACTCCTGAGAGAGACAGAGAGAGAGAGAGAGAGAGAGAGAGAGAGAGAGAGAGAGAGAGAGAGAGAGAGAGAGAGAGAGGTACAGAAAGACACAAGTGGTTGATGTTTTGATATGTTACTCAACATTTCTCAAACACTACATGAAAAGCATTATTTACTTTGTTGAACCATAATTTGTAATGCCAATTTTCTCCCCGAATGGATTGAGTGATTGAAATGGAATTGACTTCATTGCAGCGAACTAACGAACCTACTCATTCCAAAGCATACTGGATAAAACCAGATTTTTCTCTGTATAAGACATCTATCCTGGTTGTTAAAATGTTTAGACTGTATTACTTGAAAGACTTGAACCTTTTATTCTTACTTTAATAACTCAGAATTTATACCTCATTCTGACATTAATACCTAAACTTAACCTCTAACGTTTACGATTGAATAACCAAATCCTAAGGTATTTATTTGTTTCACTTAACAAACATTCCAACTTCCAATGGACCAGTAGTCTTAATTGGCTTCATTTGACATTCATTGATTTATGGCCTTCATTTCACATACAGAAATTTATAATCGTATGCAAAAGTTTAGGCACCCCTGACAATTTCCATGATTTTCATTTATAAATAATTGGGTGTTTGGATCAGCAATTTCATTTTGATATATCTAATAACTGAATGACACTGTAATATTTTAGTAGTGAAATTAGGTTTATTGGATTAACATTAATGTGCAATTTGCATGAAAACAAAATTAGACACGTGCATAAATTTGGGCACCCCAACAGAAATATCACATCAATATTTAGTTGAGCCTACTCTAGCAGAAATAAAAGCCTCTATACACTTCCTATAGCCTGTAATGAGTGTCTGGATTCTGGATGAAGGTATTTTGGACCATTCCTCCAGTACAGTTAGTTTTGATGGTTGCCAAGCATGGACAGCCTGCTTTAAATCACCCCACAGATTTTCAATGATATTCAGGTCTGGGGACTGGGATGGCAATTCCAGAAATTCAGGTCTGGGGACTGGGATGTATATTGTACTTGTTCCTCTGCATAAATGCCAGAGTAGATTTTGAGCAGTGTTTTGGGTCGTTGTCTTTAACTTTGTGACTGATTCCTCTACATTATTTTCAAGTATCTGCTGATATTGAGTGAAATCCATGCGACCCTCAACTTTTACAAGTACTGGCACTGGCCACACAGCCCCACAGCATGATAGAACCTCTACCAAATTTTACTGTGCTTAGCAAGTGTTTGTCTTGTAATGCTGTGTTTTTTGGCCACCATGCATAACGCCTCTTGTTATGATCAAATAACTCCATCTTTGTTTCATCAGTCCACAGCACCTTCAAAATTAAGCTGATTGTCCAAATGTGCGTTTTGCATACCTCAAGCAACTTTTGTTTGTGGGGTGTGTGCAGAAAAGGTTTCTTCCGCATCACTCTTCCGTACAGCTTTGCCTTGTGGAAAGTGCGCTGAATTGTTAAACGATGCACAGTGATATTATCTGCAGCAAGTTGATGTTGTAGGTCTTTGGAGGTGGTCTGTGGGCTGTTTTTGACCGTTTTCACCCATCCTTTGTCTTTGCCTCTCCAATATTTTACTTGGCCTGCCACTTCTGGCCTTAACAAGAACTGTGCCTATGGACTTCCCTTTCCTCACTATGTTCCTCACAGTGGACACTAATAGCTTAAACCTCTTGATAGCATTTTGCAGCATTCCCCTAAACTATAATGTAACAATCTTTGTTTTCAGTTCATTTGAGAGTTGTTTTGAGGCCCCCATGTTGCCACTCTTTAGAGGTGAGTCAAAGAGAACAACAACTTGCAATTGGCCACCTTAAATAGCTTTTCTTATGATTGGATGCACCTGTCTATGAAGTTCAAGGCTTAATAAGCTTACCAAACCAATTGGGTTTTCCAATTAATCAGTGTAGGTAGTTACAGGTTTTCAAATCAACAAAATGACAAGGGTGCCCAAATGTATGCATCTGTCTAATTTAATTTTGATGCATATTTCACATTTTCTGTTAATCCAATGAACCTAATTTCACTACCGAAATATTACTGTGTCCTTCAGTTATTTTATAGATCAAAATGAAATTGCTGATCCAAACACCCAATTATTTATAAATGAAAATCATGGAAAATGTCAGGGGTGCCTAAACTTTTGCATACAACTGTATGCCCTTTATTTCACATAAATACATTTTCTTTCTCTTCACACACATTATCTGCTTCACTTCACATAAAGACATACTCTGCTTCACGTCACATTTCACAATGTAAACGTTTGCCCTTATTTCACCCATGACGTTATTCCACTACACTAAACTTATAGACTTTTGCTTTCACGCCACCTACAGACGTTTATCTCGTTCATTTAACATATAGAATGAGTGATTTTTACAGAGGTTAATTTTCAGTTTGGTCAGAAAGTTAACAAGATATTATTCAACCAACCGACACACACCAGTGGATTGATAATAGTGGGCTGTTGCTGCCGTGAATTAAAACAGTGGAATCTGAACAGGAAGAGTCCTTTTGTCGTAGGATTCTATGGCCAAAAAACACAACAGGAAAATCACAATTAACATTATTACTTAAACAGCAAAAACAAATAACCCGAGGCATTTGCTGTTTTGAACTTTTGACCTTAGGGTTTTGAATTGGTTTGTATGGGGTGGCAAGAAGAAAAGCAGAAAAACTACATGAAGAGATTGTGTTTGGCCTGTTGGATGATTGAGTGTTTGAGTTATGCTACATATATTATACACATACCTCAGTCCCCTTTCCAGCAATCCAATCTTATCTTCACACACACACACACATACACTTCAGTCTTGTCAACTAATTCACTCATTCAAGTATGGCAGGTGCTGATGCTGTCAGTGTTCCTGAAATAAAACACGTCTGCTTTGTTGATAGACACACATACACAAACATCAAAACGCACACACACATCAAAACACATACACACACACACACACATCAACACAAACACACATCAGAAAAACTGTCTTTCATACTCCTGCCGTGTCAGGGAAATTTAGGAGGTGCACCAGCCACTGTCTGTTCAAGGATATACCTTCATCATCACATTCCATTTCCTCAGAAGTCTGGCTGAGGATCTAGACAAACAGGCAGGCAGACACACAACACACACCCACATAACCATACACACACTCAAACTCACAAGGTGATTTGTGTCCAAGGTGAGCCTTATGGCTCCCATAGGATCATCTTTTTTTGTTTGTTTTTCTCCATCGCTTGAGCATTTCTCTTTATACATTACTTACACCAAATGCCCTTCCCATTTAAAACCCATGAGGGTGTGTGCGTGCGTGCGTGCGTGCGTGCGTGTATGTGTGTGTGTGTGTGTGTGTGTGTGTAGGCTCAGAGGCCATTATGCAGGTGGATGTGAAGCAGAAAGCCTAGTTGTACAATCTCTGGCCTCCAACAGCATTGACAAACACACACAAATACAGATACCTAGAAATGTTAAAGTAGATTTAGAATTATCTATGTTTTGCTCCTCATTATTGTAAAGATGATGAGAATGTGGGATGGAGAGAGAGACGGGAAGACAGATGAATGAAAGCATTGCAGAGAGAGCGAGAGAAGCTGTGGATGTGGGATGTTTCTAGAAGGGATGTTTGAGTGTCACATGGTGCCCTGTGCATATTTACCAAAGATCTGTGGTAGAGCATATTAAGTAAACATACTGTATAATCTTGTTCCCAGACACCACCCAAGTCGTGGAGGGTCTGGTGGACTCCCACTTTAACCATGGCCTTCCATTGACTAAAAGGCAATCCCTAGAATTCGGCGAGAACAATCAATCAGTAACTATTCTTTTTTTATTTATTTATAAAACAATTTAGCCAGGAGAAAAACCAATTGAGATTAAGAATCTCTTTTTCAAGAGTGTCCTGGCCAAGACAGGCTTTTGGTAAGAAGCAGGAGCCAAACGCAATATCAAATATTTTATTCAGTAGTTAGAAGAGATGCAACAAAAGGGCACTTATTTAAGGTAGTGGGAACAGTAACCCCAAATAAACTCAATGCTATAAAAACTGAAAATAAGAATACGAAACATGAAAATCCTGTGGCAACAGTTCTTATATCTCCAGTGAAATTACATGTCAAAACAGGTAGGACAATCACTCACAAGGATGAACAGACATAACACAGCCTATATATACACACACACACTAATGACGAAACACAAAACAGGTGTGCAGAGGTAATGATGGGAGGGCGGACCAGGGTGGTGGCATTAGAAGGCCGGTGACATCAAGTGCCAGAGCCCTGACATGCCAGCAGGGGGAGCCCTAGGACAAGTAAATGTGACACAATCGGTGACACTATCAATCCCCCACTACACCCACCCCCGTATATCCCGACCGATTTTAATGGTTTTGTCTTCCTTCTTACCAAGGGCATGGCATTAGCTAGTTACATTTGTCCTTTGTTGGTAATTCGAAATAACTGTCTGAGAACGATATTAGTAAGTAGGACATTCTTTTCTGGCAAACATCATTTTTTGATGCCAACGGAATGTCTAACACTCTACAAGTCCTGGCCAGCATACTACTTTCTTAAGTAGCCACACCCTGCCATATTATTAATTATTAAATGTAATATATAAAAAGTTTACTTCGTTAAATTACTCCTCCAAGGCCAAGTTCAAGTGGAAAGTAGTATTTCAGGCTCATGTGCACTGTGCACAATCGAAACTGGGTTAGTATAAGACAGACACTTTTCATAAGTATAGTATTTCATTTTTAAAATGAGTTGTCAGACTTGTCACGCAACCAGTTTTCAAAATCTTACATAGTGTCACGCTTCAGGGTGTGTGTGAAGAGAGGGAGACTCGAACAGGCAGTACGTGGCATATGGTTTATTCCATGCACATTGAGATACCGTAGAGTATAATACATAGTATGAAAGGTGCACCCTCTAACAGACTTACTAATACTCGTACTCTTACAGTGGTACGGACACTGGAATTAAGGTCTGAGTGCAACGCTTATGCCTAAACAATACAAAGGCTAAACACATTTAGCAACACACTGGTTGTAGCTCTCGGATATCCTCTCTAACAATGTATACAATGGAATTCAACAATACACCTGATACGCTCAGGGGAGCGGGCATAAATAGGAATTAACCAGAACACAGAATAGTCAAGTCAGTTTATTTATAAAGCACATTTAAAAATAACCAAGGTTAATCAAAGTGCTGTACAGAGATATAAAAGTAAGATAACAAAACATGAAAAAATCATAAAAACACAGTTTGCACAAACAGAACATTTTAAACAAGTGTCTCTAGGCCAATTCTCTAGGCAAAAATATATGTTTTAAGACAGGATTTAAAAACAGCAATAGTTAGGGAAGACCTAATTGTAAGTGGAAGTTTATTCCATAGCCTGGGGCCCACAACCGAAAAAGCACGATCACCCTTCGATTTTAATCGAGACAAAGGAATATTTAAAAGAAGCTGATCAGATGATCTCAGAGACCTAGAAGGATGATACAATTTAAGTAGGTCAGAAATATACAGAGGAGCCAAACCATGTAAAGCCTTAAAAACAAGTAACAAAACCTTAAAATCAATTCTATACTTAACTGGTAACCAATGGAGAGAGGCCAGTATCGGAGAGATATGGTCCTTCTTTTTGGCACCAGTCAGCAGTCTAGCAGCCGCATTCTGAACAAGCTGCAATCTAGATATAGATGACTGGCAAACTCCCGAGTACAACGAGTTACAGTAGTCGAGTCTGGATTAAATGAGAGAATGTATAACGATCTCCAAATCATTATGAGAGAGGAAGGGTTTTAATTTTGCAATGGTCCTCAATTGGAAAAAACTACTCCTAACAACCGAACTAATTTGTTTGCCAAATTTTAGCCCAGAATAAAAAATGACACCTACATTTCTAGCGAAGGGACACACTTTTGTGGACAGGGTTCCCAGGTTATTGCTTATTTCATGAATTGATTTGGGAGAGCCAAACAATAAAACTTCAGTTTTACTCTCGTTGAGTTGGAGGAAGTTATTTCCCATCCAGCACTTAATATCAAGAAAGCAATCAAACAAGGACTTCAAGGAGTTCGTTCTGCCAGTTTGTAGCGGTATATATAGCTGGGTATCATCCGCATAACAGTGATAGGAAATGTCATGTTTACGGAGAATGGAGCCTAAAGGGAGCATATACAAGGTAAATAAGATAGGCCCCAAAATTGAACCTTGAGGTACCCAGCAGGTAATCCCTACAGAGGAGGAGGATACATTGCCAACATCAACAGAGAAGGTTCTATTATTTAAATAAGACCTAAACCACTGCAGAGCAACATCCTGAATCCCAACCCTATGCCCAAGGCGTTCCAACAAGATTGCAAGATCAACTGTGTCGAAAGCAGCACTAAGATCAAGCAGGAGTAAGAGAGCACAATTTCCAAAGTCGCCAAACAGCAACAAATCGTTCAAAACCTAAAGAAGTGCTGTTTCTGTGCTATGGTGTATTCTAAAACCAGACTGAAAGTTATCTGGCATGTTATTTTCCATTAAAAAAGAAGAGAGCTGCGAAAAGACAACTTTCTCCAAGATTAAAAAAAAAAACATGACTTACGTTTAACAATGCTCCACATCTCCTCCTGGTTCCAGGGCTGCTTATATGAGGGACTCTCATCACTCTAACCAGAAACGGCTGTTCGTACTTTTTAATCAGAACATTCAACTCAATTCCAGCCCTCTCTAGTCCCTACTTCATTTCCCAGCAGCCCTGGCCAGGAAGAGGCATGGTCGACCCCAAAGGGGACTTCAAAATAAAAGTAACACAACCACCATGCCATTGCACTGAATGATAAAGGAATATATAGTTACACATAGGGTATTCATTTGTTTCGAGACATCACTGAGCACATTACATTTTAGTTGTTAAGCTCTTACAGTTACAGTTGGTGCATTCATCTTGATATGATTGGTCTAACATTGTATTGATTCATATAACATGTCGAAACTGGATTAAAAGTAATTTAGTTTAATCATCAAAACACAACATGAATACATTTTAATATTGCCACATTTTCACCTCCTGCTCCCCTAACTGGTCAGAGTCACCAGTCTAATGAACCACCAGTCTGAGCGCACCACCCTGGCAGCCCGGCGAAGGAAAGTCCATCCCACCCAAATCTTCATCAACGCACCTGCATCTCTTCATCAAAACCCCTATATAACCTTGTGCTGTTTTAAACATTTTGATTATTGCCTGCTCCTCTATCTGTGTCTCGTTCCCCACCACAGAATCAAGCACAGTCAAAAAATGGAAGCAGCAGGCAATAATCCCGAGATCTCCCAGGCATTCGACAGCCACACTCAGGGACTCGACCAACTCCAACAGCAGCTGGCGTAAGTTAGCTCTGCTTTGCAGGAAGTACTACTGGCTCTCCAAAACCTAACACTCCAGATGTGCCTCAGGGGGAATCTACGTGGTCTGTCCGCTCCACTACTATCGCCAGACCCCAGACCTCAGCTAGGACTACTGGAGCATTATGACGGCAAAACCTTCCACTCTCGTTGTATTCGGCTCAAGAGCCTGGATCCTACCCAACAGAAAAAGCTAAGATTTTCTTTCTGAGAAAGATGAACACTTTTAATGTCAGCAAAACTATGATGACACTGTTTTATAAGAGTTTTATTGAATCTGTGTTGATGTTTTTAATAGTGGCCTAGTTTGGGAGTCTGAATGATGGATCAAAGATGGGAAGAGCGCTCATTGGAGCAGGATTTACTCACTTTCGGGAATGGAGACAGCAGCCATTGCGAAGTATGTGATGCAGTCCCTGAGGTAGTCCCCTGCTTGCGCTAATTTCTTATTCATGGCCAAAAAGAATGGGGGACTGAGGCCCTGCAATGACTACAGAGGGCTGAATAAACTCACCATTAAAACCGGTAACCCCTCAACCTGGTTCCCTATGCCATTGAACAGCTGCATGGGGCCCGGTATTTCACCAAGTTGGACCTGAGGAGTGGGTAACCTAATCAGGATCAGGGAAGGGGATGAGTAGAAACAGCCTTTATCACTACCTCAAATACTGTGTCAAGCACTACGGGCTGGCCAATGCAGCCTCATTTTTTGTGTTCCAAGACATGCTGTGTAAACAGGTGGTGGTGTACATAGATGATATCCTGATCTACTCAGCTACGTTCAAGGAGCACGCCAGAAAGGTCAGATCTGTCCTGCTCCATCTGAGAGCCCACAGCCTTTTGATGAAAGTAAAGAAATGTGAATTCCACAAGAAGTCCATCCCCTTTCTAGGATATCGGATAAGTCCCCAGGGTGTATTCATTGAAATGGTAAAGATGGACACAGTCAGGTCATGGCCAGTCAGGCCTAAGCCATGCAGAGATTCTTTGGCTTTGCCAACTTCAACCGGCATTTCAGGTCCTTCAGCTCCATAGTCACCCCGCTCACCTCTCTACTAAAGGGAGGCCCTCAGAAGTTGGTGTGGAACCCCGCCGCAAACACGGCATTCTGGAAACTAAGATCTATGTTCACCACTGCTCCAATCATCTGATCGATCGCAACAATTCGTCCTTGATTTGGATGTCTCTGAAGTGGGTGTGGGTGCGGAACTCTCGCAACGACGGGTTATGCCAGAGGAATTGTATCTTTTTGTATTTTTCGATGGAAGAGTGGATACATTGGATGGAGAGAGCTGTCCATCCATTCCGGATTCTCGCCGGGCAGCGAAAAGAAAGAACACTCAACAAGCGAGGTGAGCTGAATTTCTAGCCCGGTTTGAGTTTGTGTTGTCATATTGCCCAGGTACAAAAAATGCCAAAGCAGATTCCACCAGACCGTAGAGATGCCACCAGACCGTAGAGAAGAGGGAGCAGGGAGGTCCCATTTTGCTGCCCACTGTCATTGTAGCTACCGTCATCTTGGACATAGATGAGGATATCCGCCTAGCCACCCTTGATTAACAAGCGCCCTCCAACACCCCTCCAGGGCGTAGCTACATTCCAGCCTCCATCCAGGACTGTCTGGATACCTGGGTACACACAAACCTCTCTGCTTGTCATTCAGGTTTCACACAGACTATCCCCTCCCTTAGGAATTAGTGGTGGCCCACCTTGGCTCAGCATGTTTCTCTCTACGTCAACTCCTGCTCCATATGTGCCCAAATGAAGACCATGTGGGAGCACCCTTAACAGTGACTCGTGGACTGTGGTATCATCGCTCCATAGACTTTCAGAGGCCTCCTCAGGTCCATTGGGTTCAACACGATCATGGTTGTGGACGGGTTTTCGAAAGCCTGCCGTTTAATCCCTATAACTGGTCTACCATCTTCTCTCCAGGCTGCTGAGGTGCTGTTTCCTAGACAAGCATGGGGCTGCTGCCAGCCTCACATCCGAGTATTGGCCTAGGTCTAACGGGCAGGTGGAATGAATCAACCAGGAGTTGGGGAGTTTCCTGTGTTGCCATTGCCAGGACTGGCAGGGTAAGATGGTGAGGTTTCTATCTTGGGAAGAATATGCACAGAACTCTCTCATCCACTCCTCCACCGGACACACCTCGTTCTAGTACGTCCTTGAATAGCAGCCAGCCCTGGCTCCCTGGACGCCCAGTCAATCCGACCCATTTCAAGGGATGTTCAAGGTCTTAAGGCAGATTAGTGACGTGTTGTACCGGCTGCTTCTTAACTCTCACTATAACATCTCACCGACCTTTTATATGTCTCGACTAAGGCTGGTGGTTCCTGATTCCTTGGCAGATGTAGTCCCCTGGTGTATGCCTTCTCCTTCCTTTGAAGTGGAAGGGAGCCCGGAGTATGCAACATATATTCATTTTAAAGTTGTCATATTTTTTCCTTCTACTCACCTCTGGTGATCGGAGTCTCCGGTCTACTGACTCTCCGGTCTGAGTGCACCACCCTGGCAGCCCAGGGAAGCTCAATCCAACGCAGCCCAATCAGCATCAGCACACCTCCACACCACCTCCTCATCTCACCGCTATATAATCTTGGACAGTTCAGTCACTGTCATGCCTGATTGTATCTCTCATTTCATGTCTTTTGAGTGTTAAATTTTATCCCATTAATCATGGACACACACCATACTTGTATCAATTTCTTATGACAACATTGGTTTAATTAAATGAAATCAATACAATAAATAAAATACTAAATGTTTAGCGGGCACTGGTTTGCAAAAAACTAGTCTAGAGAATGTGAACTCAGGTTCTCATTGACATTACAGTAAATATCATTATTAATGCTCTTAGGGGAAACTCTTTTGTCATGTTGTGTCCAATAGTGAAGGAAGGTGATACATAATGAGAATGGCATTCATACATGTACATCATCCACCTGTATTGTATGTGTTTTGTTGTTTTTCACAGTATTGTGCCACATACACTGTCAAAAATTAGAAGTTAACTCAACAAGAAAAGATATGACAACTTACTTCACAGTTTTTTTGAGTAAACTAAACTTTTAGGTTGAGAAGTTCAGCAAACTTAAGCTGCTGAGTAAAAGCGCATCTTGCAGCGCATCTTGCTTCAAGTGCTCCCTGAGCTTTTAAACTTGTTTATGCAAGTCTGTTCAACTCACACATTTATATTGTACACAGGGTAGCCACAGTACATTGGCTGAACACACTATTATATGTATACTGAACTATTTTCTAAATTTCAGGTCACTCCACTTATAGAAAATGAGTTGACTTAACCTATCTGAAGTTACATTTTTTACAGTGAGTGGTAGATGGTCTAATCCTTGAATGCTACGGTTATGTTACGGTTTTGAAATCTGTTCATCGAGATATATTATGACTCATTTCACAGCAAGTCACGTAATACCAAAACATATATATGTACTTTTCTTCCATCGATTGTATAAAAGATGTTAAACCATCTTAGAATCTACAAATGATGAATTACCCATGATTCTCTAGAAACATTCAAAATTGAAGTTCCTAAAACTTCACGTTTTGAGGCAACGTGACTGTATTTTGTTAGTTGAGTGAACACATTTTTCTTTTCTGACTGAACTTTTTTTAATACATTTAGACAAGTCAACTCAGAATTATGTGTTCACTCAATTATTATTCACAGTTCAGCCAACTTATAAGCAAACTTACAAAAGTTTGTTAAATTAACTGAGTATTGCACGTAAACGTCATGTTTCCTAGAAAATGTGTTCACTCAACTTAAAAAATATAGTAAACTCAATGTTTGCTTTTTTAGTTGGCTTTTTTAGTTGGCTTTTTTACAGTGTACATTTTTATGTAGTACTGTACCCACTGAGCAAAATATTTTTATTTTGTAGATCTATTCAACTTAAAGACTTAAAGATCTTTTCAATGATTTATAAACATATTCAACATCTTTTCAACATTAAAGACAGTTTTAACCATAGACCATATCACTGTGAAATATTTCATGTTAGTTTAAAGGGATACTTCACCCTACAGCGATCTGGAGGGGCTAGTAGCTTCTCCCAGACATTTGTAGAACAGTGAGATATGTTTAATACATGCCAGGCTAGTGTAAGAGCAAGATTTGAAATTTCGCGGGGAATTTTCACACGCTGACGTCACGGTAGAAATCCAATCGACTGTGGAGATAGGAAAAATGAATGTAGG
>JACXGM010028706.1:0-13949 GCA_016801145.1 Umbra pygmaea | reverse complement strand
ATTGTAAGTCCCATAGGTGTTGAGCCTCGTGTTAAATAACCTTTATCGAGTGGAAAAAACTTATCTTTACTATGAATATGGGGTGCATTATATGCCGAATGACAATAACCTATAGCCCTAGAATGTCATTGTGAGGTTATGCGTTTTCATTTTGGGAAGATAGTGAAGGCCTAGGTGTAAAATGCACGGCCCGCCACTGTCACCAACCATTGGGTATAAGTCAAATTTCATTGACCAAACCACCCAATGAAAATAGTATTTTTTTCATAAATAAAAAACTCAAAATGTACTGTTCTAAATTATTATACAACAGTTTCAAAACATTTTATAGGTTGTAAAGAACTGAAAATTGTCCTATGTTGAATTTACAGCATTAGGAAGTCATATGTACGGAAATCAAAAGCTATTTCAATCAAACATACCTTAACACAGCAAGTTAGATGTTAACATATGACCCCTTCTTTGATGTCACCTTCACAATTTTTGCATCCATTGAATTTAGAGGCATTTTCAGCATTGAAGGACATCTGGGGCTTAGCTCAGACCATTTTATGCAAATACAGGTAACACTTTACTTTCAGTCAAAGTACATCTTAATTGTGTGAGACTTTCCAGATGCCTGTATCTTAAAATAGTAGAACATAATATGAACAGTTGTGTATTGCATATTACATTTAAATCAACAAGACAACTGTCCTGGAGAGTTCAGTCAATCTCTTTTCACCTGCTCCTGTCGCTCTCCCTTCTCATCAAGCGTTGCTTTCACACATTCAATATACAACATACACTTTTCACCCCTTGCTGTCTATCTTGTTGTTATATTTCACTCTCTCATCACTTGCAGTTGTCTCTCTCGTCACTTGCAGTTTTTTCTCTCTCTCATCACTTACTATTGTCTTCTCATCACTTGCTGTTGTCTCTCTCTCTCTCATCACTTTCTGTTGTCTGTCTCATCACTTACTGTTGTTTCTCTCTCTCATCACTTTCGGATGTCTTCTCATTACTTGCGGTTGTCTCTCTCGACAGTTAATTTTGTTTATAAAACGGGTCCAGTGATATCTGCAATTTGATTGGCTAAAATTGCATTCCAAGCCTATGACAATTCTCTGATATCCGCACTGTAGAATGTTGCCTTTTAACTGAAGTGCTGTTAAGATGTAATCAAAAAGTATCACTACGCCCCCCTGAGGAGCTGAACAAAATAAAAAACATGGCAGACAATTCCTCTCGCTTCAAATCTCAACACCAACTTCCAAATAAGACCATCTAAAAAATAAAAATGATTTTAACATTCACTTACCACAAAAAGATTGTCACTGATGTAGACATGCTAACCAGCCACAGGTTTTAAGTAATCTAATATTTTTTGTAATAAAGTGTGTTTTCGTGACGAAGCGATAGCTAGCTAGTGGCTGTCATGTCAATACCGGTCAATACACCGGTGGCTGGCTCGTTAGCCTGTCTGACCTACCACTTACATTACACACACTGAGTTTTCCCCATATCAAGGGTTGGGTTATTTATCCATCTAACCCTGGACGCCTTTCTTCATATTTTAAAATATCAAGAAATAGCCTTCAGTTTACATCTTTATTATAAAAAATAGGAATTACGATAGACTACCAGTTCTACCGGTGAAATTAAGATGGCTACTTCTCTATGAAAACGGTTATTTGAATAAGACTTACAAGTTGCCTGAAATTATTGTTCTGCCTATGTTTTATATATATTTTCTGTAAATTGTTGAGGCATACAGCCTACAATTGTTTTCCTACACATTGTTAGCAAATTAAATTATCTCTATCCCTCTGTCGTTGAAATAATCCTAATATTAATAACTAATTTTATGTGTGCTATTACATTATTTGTAAAAATAGTGCGAATTAAATTAACAGCATTTTTCTGACGACGAACGCTATTATGTTCAAGTGCAATGCGACTGAAATGAATCCCGCAATTTGACACCGGACGACTGTGTCAAGTGAACAGTTTATAGGCTAAAATATGTTCTGTGCAAACCTTATAGTGGATGTCGCAATTATTTAAATTTTCCAAGGTAATGTAGCCTACAGAAAGGTGTTTAAACCACATATTCAAACAAAAACATAAGCAAACATTTTATTAACTAGTAGAAATTTGTTATCGCATTTACCTATAGCTATTCACATGCTTAATTACTTCATTTAGGCTTTTTCACGATTACGGCGATTGGTGCTGATTTTGCCCAAACTATGCAAATCTATTCAGGGGGCACTGGAAGATATATTTATGATGTTTAAAAAAATCGATATCACCATCAGGTTGTTCTTTGGAAAAGATGATATTCTATATGGAATGGAACAGATATTACCCTCGCATTGTTTCTTCTTAACTCATAAGATCCGAATTTAAAATTGACAGCAGAGAGAAATCTAGAAAGGATCGAATTTTTAGATTTGACCATTTATAAATACGTTGACATTTTGGAAACTACCATCTACTTCAAGCCGCAGAGTAGTAGCTATAACACTTTTACGCACAGACAGTTAATAATCCTTGACACCTCATAAAATATAGGCTACCAGTTGGTCAAATACTTAAGACTACAGCGTAACTGCAGTAAAGCAGTTAGTAAAATACTTTCGTATCTAATAACCGGGAACGAATACTAATTAATAGGTTTATTAATTATAGCCTGTTAATGACAGCACCTGCATAATAGCAACATGGAGGTCCGTTTCCAGACAAGATTGCACAATGTGGCTTTTGATGGATGTATAAATGTCCAGAAACGAAATTCAAAGAAACGCGCTTGCAATGCAAAACTGCACACAGATGTTGGCTTGACTGCGTTAACTATAGTGTCGTCAGTACAGTAGCTATAGCAGGCTGATTAATGTTGACAGTAAGGTCTGTATCACCTAAACATTTGAATAGCATAAAAAATGCATCACTAAAGCAAACTGGCTAACGAATGCCATTTCAATTAAATTAAACTGTACATAAGTGTTCAGACCTTGGTATAAACGGTCTAAATGAGCAGTTTTATAGGAACTATACTTGATTTGTGGCGTAGTAACATGGCAACAGTAAAAGGAGTGGTGGGGGGTACGTTAATGTTTCACGATAACCGCACGCCTCGTGACATTTTCTTTCGCAAAAAATACTAATTTAAACATAAATTTTCACAAATAAAATGTTGGCAACCGTTTTATAAGCGCATTAACACACTCCATACTGTGCGTTGCCAGGGAATAACCGCACACCTCCGCAGTTGTGGAGGCTTTCAGCCTCGTGGCTTTCTACACTGCTGAGATGTGCGGTTATTCCCTGGCAACGCACAGTCTGTCGTGTGTTAATGCTTGCTTCATCACTTGCTGTTGTCTCTCTCATCACTTAATGCTGTCTCTCTCATCACTTGCTGTTGTCTCTCTCATCACTTAATGCTGTCTCTCTCATCACTTAATGTTGTCTCTCTCATCACTTAATGTTGTCTCTCTCATCACTTAATGTTGTCTCTCTCATCACTTAATGTTGTCTCTCTCATCAATTGCAGTTGTTCTCATCACTCTCTGTTTTCTTTTTATGTCTGTTCTTCAGTCTCTTTCTCTTAGTCAGTCTGTCCTTTTGTCTTGTCAGGTTCTATCCTATTGTCTCTGTGTGTATACTGTATCTGTCTGGCTGCCTGTCATTCTGTCTCTACATCAGTTGCAAGAGGGTGGAATCATTAAAGGGTATTTTCTTAGTTTGAGCATTGCAAATCAGTCCATGACACTGTTATGGTCTATGACACACAATTCCCCTCTCAATGACATCACTGCCAGGTAATTGAGCTTCTGCTGACCCATGGTTCTTCTCAACCATGTGTGTAGGCAACGCAGAGCACTGAATGATCTTTTGCAACTACAGCTGCTGACAGGAATTGTTAGTACTGCTTGAAAGACTGATCTCAGGCTTGGGAACATGTCAGGGTCAAGGAGCTTGTATACAATTGCCATATCTGAAATGACACCATCTCTTCTTTTGATCAGGAACTGTCTAGCCACTGCAACCTCTTCTTTACTGACCTTCATGTTACAGTGTTCAGCATTCAGCTCTAGTGATTCTTCACACAGGAAGTCATTTGCTGCTGGATAGCAAGGGTTGATGCCTTTCATCAGTTCTGCACCAACACCACAAAATCTCCTCTCCAGCTCACTCACCATTCTGTCAATGCATAAAATATGTGATTACTTATTTCATCCCCATAGCTCACATAAGCCCTTGTGCCAGTGGTGGACTCTACCACATAGTCATCTAATCACCTCTGCTTTTGTCTGTGAGAACCTCCTGAAGCTGGGGTCTCTGCCAGATGGTTGGCCTCAAGAATGTCTTTGTCCTGATTATGGAATCTCTCTCCCATTTCCTCTGTCCACATGGAGCACATGTAGCTTGCGCTAAGTCCACATCCTCTTTTTGAAGGAACTTGTGAAGTCCCTCTTTAGTGGCAGCAAATTTTGAACATTACAAGCATATAGACATTTGAAAGTCTTGAAAGTTTGGAAAGCAGCCTAATTGCTGCGGTGGTAGTAGTCATTTCTGTGAGGCATTTCAACAATGCTGGCAGATTTGCAATCACACAGTGACTGATATGAGCTGGCATGCCCATCGCATCTTTGAGAGCTGAACAAGCTCACTTTTCACTAAGCCCAAGGCTTTTTGCATGTCAGAGAAAGAATGATGATTAACTAAGGACACACTGAAGAAACAGTGTGTCGAAGAAATCTATGGCTTCTGGCACAAAGTGTGACAAAGCACCAAAATCAGTTAATGCGCATAGCAGTGCGCATACACTGTTTCTGGATGCTTCACACGGACTTGAGCCTGAACACCCCGAACAGCACCACTCATGACGGATGCCCCACTGTAAACCTGAGCAACACATTGCAGGCCTTTGGATTTGAGACCTTCTTCAATGGCCTCTGTGATGGAATGCAGGGAACAGGAAGGCGCATACAGGCTGACTAAGTCACAGATATAAGAAGGGGCTATTTCATGCATGGCTTTGTATGTTAGTGTAAGAGTTTTAAAAGCAATACGCGACTGAACAGGAAGCCAATGCAAGCTATAAAGCACACCTGTAATGTGCTGACGTGGTGAAGTGTATGGGCCCTATTTTGATGATCTAAGCGCATGGCGTGAAGCGCATGCCGCAAGTGCGCTTTGGGCGTGTCTAAATCCACTTTTGCTTGTTTGACAGCGGATAAAAGGGTCCATGCGCCAGGCGCATTGTCTAAAAGGGTTGTACTAAGTATCTCCATTAATTTATGGGTGTGTTTTGGGCATAACATGCAATAAACCAATCAGAGATTAATCTTACATTCTCTTTAAGAGCCAGGCGCGTTTGTACCTTTCACGCATTGCTTTTCGGATAGCGGATTTGCACCGTAATATATTTATTTTTGTAATCTTTTGCATGTTTGTGTGCTGCGGCGTTTCCCTGTTTGTGTGCAACAAGCATAGTGTGCATGCGCTGTGCCTATGCCATAGGTGCATTTGACTAATTTGCAGTTAAAATAACTATGACGTGCTGCGCCATTGACTTTAGACCAGGTTTTTGTTGGTCAATGGCGCGATTACTTTCCGATGCCTCAAGATAGTACTATGCCAAGAATTATCCTGAAAACACCTCCCTGTTAGAACAACACTCCCATGGGCGCAAATATGGGCGCAGGTGCATTTGTTATTTAAACAACGCGGCGCCTGATGGGAAATTGACAACTGCGTCGGTCTTAAACTAGCAAAGACACTTGCGTTCAGACTTTGCGCTGCATTGCGCCGGTTGCAAGATAGGGCCCTAGGTAAGACCACGTGCTGCTGAATTCCTGGATGTATTGCAGCCTTTTTATTGATTTAGCAGGTAAACCAACAAATAGTGCTGTTATTATTAATAATAGTTATTAGTTATTATTATTATATTATTACTATTATAATAGTCAATCCTGGAAGTAACAAACGCATGAATAAGCCTTTCAGCATCAGGTAGTGTAATGTAGGGCCTAATTTTTACAATGTTTCTAAGATGATAAAATTTGGATTTTGTAATACTCTTAATATGGGAGTCTAGTGTTAGGTGAGTGTCAAGGATCACACCAAGGTTACGAGCGAAGGAGGATGGAAATAAAACACTAACACTATTGGAATAATTACATTTTTAAGAAATGATTGATGTTTTTATGTCCTGCACACAATCCAACATAATTTTTGAGGTGATAGTAAAATCAGATTTAGAGCTGATGTAAATTTGAGTATCATTAGCATAAATGTGATACCCCAAACCATATTTAATAATTATTTGCCCCAAAGGAAGCATATAAATACTACACAACATAGGACCCAGGACAGATCCCGGAGGAACACCGTGGCAGATTTTTTGTTTCCTAATACACTGAAGAAAGATTTCAACCAGTTAAGCACAGTACCAGTAATACCAAGCCAGCTCTCCAGCCTATTCAGCAGGATAATGTGGCACACTGTGTCAAAAGCTGCACTCTAACAAGATCAAGATGGTAGAGGCTCCAGAGTCAGATGAGACAGGTAGGTAATTCATAACACAAACTAAGGCTGTCTCTGTACTGTGTCTCTTTCTAAACCCAGACTGAAAAGGTTCAAAAAGCTTGTTGGATTCTGAATACAATGACCATCTTGAGCCTCATCAGCCATCAATGCATCCATTTTTGAATGCTTTATCTCTTCAATAATGGATGCAGAATCTTGCTTTGCACAACACTGTAACATTTCATTCTATGAACCTGAAGAGAGATACGTGGAATGGGCGGGAGTTGTGTAGCTTTGGAGAAAGGGGTCGAATTCATCCAGAATTGTTATCATCTCTAGGAATTTTCCCTTTCAACATTGGCCACATGCATTCTCTCAACAACACTGCCTTGTGTTAAAGTGGCTTTGTAATTCTTCCAAGCAAGCATTGAAGCTTTCTGTGCTGAACTATTATTGTGCTCTCTAAAGAAAGAAAATTGTGCTCTCATTTCCAGTTTGAAAATCCAACAGAGATGGTTATTATATCTTTGTTTACTTGAGACGCTTGTTTCCCGAAGAGCCTGCATGAGAAGCAGAAGGCTGCATTTCGGCTAGCAGAGTACTCTAACAACTCAAAAGAGTCAAAACGTTTTTGCTGGAAGGCCCTTCTCTGTAGTCCAAAGCTGGTGAGAGGGTATTTTTTGAGTTTTGCTCTGGCTGGGACTGTTTCTACAGTTCCTAAATCTTCCACTCTAGTACTATCCTGGACTAACTCATAATCACTCCTCACTGAATCATCTGTGATGCAAAAGAACAGATACAGCACATAACTTATTGCAAGTTAAGTGCTACATATTTTAATGTATTGGGAAGAGCAGATCAGTTGGATTGCCCTAAGATCTATCATGATTCTTCAATTTTCATGTACATTACCATAAAGTCATCACAAAGAGTTATATCATAGTGATTAAAGTGAGGTAAAAAATATTTAACATACATTTTTTTTAACATAAATAGTCAAAATTATGTATGTGATCCTAAGTTAAAGCAATAGATAAATGACTTTAGTCTAAGTTCAGTGGCACACTGTCATGCCCAGCCCAGTGTAGGCTGGTGTCGCATGAATTGAGATATGTACACCTTATATAATTGAGTATATTTCTTTTGTATTTTCTTTTTTGTATTCAGGGCATTGCATGTTGTTATTAGTTCTGTCCCTTTAAGTCCTGTGACACCTTTCTCTAGTTTGGCCATTACTAGGATAGTGTCACACCAGCCCCTCTTCCTGACAGCAGACGCCGCTCTCCTTCACCGGAGTTCTGATTTGCCCTTACTATGTATGCGGAGCATAGCTGCCGCTCTAGCCTTCTCTATGCAACAGGTGCTTTATGTTTAGGCTCATTAACAGAGTTATTTAAGCTCAGGGCATGTTGCCCACATTGTTGGTTGTTATCCTTACGTGTTGCTACTACCTAAGTTATCACGCTACATTGTATATTATTTGGCTGTCGTGCTGTTGCCATTAAAATTGCGTACCAGTCTACTGCACTTGACTCTTCCACATCTCTGATTGTGACAGAACAACCAACCTTACCTATATGGAGTCAGCAGAAGACGGAGGATTCACACAGGCTCTCGGTGAGCGTGATACGGTGCTACGCATGCAACACAACCAATTGGCCACACTGGAGGTTGCTATGGAAGAGATCTTACAACGCCTTCGCCGGTTGGACACCCAGGCCACTCCAGTCCCTCCTGCTTCGCTACCTCTGGCTTCCGTCTCGGCCGAAGAGGCTACTGATGGCGGGATTTCCATGGCTCTCCCGGATCGATATGACGGGCACCCTGATAAGTGTCAGGGGTTCTTGCTCCAGTGTAGTCTTTACTTCACCCACCGTGCCGGCCCGAGGGCATCAGACCGTTCCAAAATCGCAGCTGTCATTTCGCTGTTGACTGGAAAAGCCCTGGAGTGGGCTACAGCCCTGTGGGAGAGTGAGGGACCTGAAACGTGGGACTACGAGGGCTTCACGGAATTGTTCAGGGTGGTATTTCATCACCCCCCCGAGGGAAGGGAACGAGGAGGCCAGCTCATGCACATTCGGCAAGGGACCCTTACTGCGGCCGAGTACGCATTAGAGTTCCGGATGCTCGCCACTTCCAGTGGATGGAACGAGGCCGCCCTCATTTCCCTGTTCCGCGAGGGTCTGAAGGAAGACGTCAAGGTCGAGATGGCATGCCGTGATGAGGGAACAACGCTGGACCAGCTCATCACGATGGCAGTCCGGCTGGATCGGTTGCTCCGAGCAAGGAGGAAACCTGCTTTACGCGCAGTGATACCCCCAGCGCCTTTGGCCAGAGGATCCTTCCTCTCCCCTGTGTTGTGCATCCTAGACAATGCATCAGCCTTCACATTCTTAGTAACAGTAATGTAAAATATTGTAAGTCGGAAATGCATGAGAAACAGAGCCCATCTGGCTTGTCTGGAGTTTAGTCTCTTCGCTGCCCACATGTGCTCTAGGTTCTGATGGTCAGTGAAAATCTGGAAAGGATGGATGGCACCTTCAAGCCAATGTCTCCACTCCTCCAAAGCAAGAACCATCGCCAGCAATTCCCAATTTCCAACTCCATAGTTATTCTCTGCAGGGTTAAGCTTTTTAGAGAAAAAGGCACATGGATAAAGCTTGGCTGGCTTATACCTCTGGATATGTCAACTTCTTAAGTTCACCCTGAAGTAGGGAGGGGAGAGGAGCCGATATGGAGCTGCAGTTTCAGATAAAGTGGCGGTATAAGTTTGTAACCCCAAGGAAACTCTGGAGACCCTTAATGGTGGTGGGGACAGGCCAAGACCTGACTGCATCAGTCTTCTTCTTTTCTATAAAAAACCCTTGTGGACTGATATGATTCCCCAGGAAGGAGATAGAGTTTTGATGAAAGAGGCACTTCTCACCTTTGACAAACAGCTTTTTAAAATGTCTGCACAGCCCACAGCACAGCCTTCACTTGTTGAACATGTTGCTGGAAGGAAGTGGAGAAGATGAGTATATCATCTATGTAGGTGATGACTAGTCTTTTCAGCATATCCCGAAACGCATCACCCACAAAGGAGGGGGCATTATAGAGTCCATATGGCATTACTCAGTATTTGTAGTGTCCTGAGGCAGTGCTGAATGCTATCTTCCACTTACCTCCAGCTCTAATTCTTTTGAGGTTATAATAGGCACTTCATAAATCCAGCATGCAGTTTTGTCTAATGCATAGGGCACTAGCAGAAGAGGGTACCGGTATTTTGCTGTGACTTTATTCAACCCTCAGTAATCAATACATGGTGATAGATCTCTATCTTTTTTCTCCATGAAAAGGAAGTTGGCTGATGTTGGAGAAGAGTATCAACAGATATAACCCTGTTGCAGAGTCTTCTTGATGTATCTCTCCATGGCCTTAGTTTCTGTTCAGGATAGAGGATAGATCTGACATCGAGGTGGCACTTTTCCTTCAATAAGATCTATGGTGCAGTCCCAGGGTCTATGAGGAGGGAGAATTGTAGAATGAGTGGTGGAAAAGACATCTTGGAACTCTTGATACTCACAGGGTATTATAGACTGGAGGGCACCCGTTGGACTCTCAACTGACATGAAACCTCAGACCAAGGGTAAAAAGGTCTTCCGACACGAGATAGCCTAAGCTGTTATCTGGTGATGGGTCCAGTCAATAGTGGGTTGAGGTATTCTGAGCCAAGGTAATCCCAATACGACCTGGTGAATAGGAGCGCTGATAATGTGAAATTACAGTCTCTCTTAGGTACATGGGTTCGGCGTGACAGTGATGGTGATGGGAAGGGTGCAGTGCATGATAGTACTTGTTCCCAATTGTTTTTCATACAGTGTTGGGAGACTCAGAGACCTCACAAAATCGCAATCAATAGTTTGTCTGCTGCTCCTGAATCTATGAGGGTCATTGGTGAAAAATAAATTAAATTGAATTTGTATTACGCACAGCTGTGTAATTGGTGAATTGCGATGACCCACATGATCGGTGGTCAACTGAAGATTAGTAAGAGATTGTTGTATACTCTGGACCACAAGTTGTTCCAGGTGTTGTTGGTGATGGGCGAGTCCCTACTTGTTGCTACCACAGGGGCAGGGATGGACTGGGACTAAAATTTGACCCGGGACTTTGGATGGAGCGGCCGGCGTGGGGGTGGTGTCTACTTTTTTTTGTTAGCCAACGTTAACATCCCAATTAATATCAGTTAGTTAGCTAGATTACTCCTCCCTCTCATCTAAAATCGTCACATCCGCAACCAAGATCTCTGCGCCCGTAAAAGCAAATTCGATGACCCAAATCAGAGCTTCACAAATCAATGTATGACGTCACACATGGTACGTCAAGTGATATATACGGTCTATGGTTGGTACCAACCCTTTGGCCTACTGCTGGAGAGTCGCCTGCTGCCATGGTGGTGAGTGATTCTGTGACAAGTCTGTATGGCTTTCCTGAAGAATGAGGCAGTAAGCAAATGCAGGTGAAGGAACAGCATTAATGTGCACAATAGTAGTATACGTAACAATTTTCCACAACAATAGATAAACCCAAATAGTAGCATGATACACATAGCAAAACAACGCACAGGGACAAACCCTAACACAACAGCCCTAACCTCTGCTCCCTGGATGAGTTCCCTAGGCCGGTGGTCAATAGACCGGCGATGATGATCAGGGGCCGAGCAGATGGACACGTGACACAGACACAAGTCAAACTGAAACTTGGATATTATAAAACTATAGAAATTGTTGTTTACGAGAAAAGTAATTCCCTAGAATAAAATATAGAAAAATATTTCATAATAAAATATGGGGTTACACTTTATTTGGAGAGTCCGAAATTCCATCTGTAGGTGATCTACAGATAGTTTGTTGATGATATGACTATCAACAAACTATCTGTTGATAAGCAACTAATTGTGTAGTTTAAGGGTATGGGTAAGTTTAGAATATGTTTTAGGGTAATGGTTAAGGTTAGGGTTAACAGTAGGGGAATGGTTAAGGTTAGGATTAGAGTTAGTGATAGTTTGTTAAAATGTTGTTGATAGTCTGCAGATAATCTGTACAGCATGTACAAATACACTTTTTGGACTCTCAAAATAAAGTGTTACCAAATATGTCACTGCCAGAAAAATAAACATACTAAATTAATCGTCTATGGCCTATTATATTTCAAAATAGTGTAATTCGGACCTCAAAAGACTGTGTTAATTATTCTGGTTGTAATGCATTTAACTATTTAGTTTAGCAACATTTTTGGTTAAAATAAGAACAGTTTGTTATTCATGGAATTAAATATTTTTATATTATCATGAGTATACGTTTTGAATGACAAAGTGATATAACCTATTATTTTAGATTTATTTAATCAACCATCAACCAAGAATCAACCCAACATCGGGAACGGTATCTGCTCCTTTGTGTGAGGATAAACTGGAGGAGAACTGCCAGAGCCCTACAATATGACCTCCAATGGGCAGCTGGTGTGCAAACATACTCCATGAGGGCCCAATGTCCTCTAGTGCAAGTTGGGACAGCACCTTGCAAGTTGGGACACCCTGACATCTCAATTGTTTATTTGATTTTCGGCATTAGTTTGAATCCAGTCCTCCATCGGTTGGTGATTTTTCATTGACTGATATGTAAAAATATGTCATTTTGTTCTCAACCATTACACACAGTACAGTAACGATTTTGATCTGTAATATATTTCGTTCATCAGGACCTGATGTGTGATTTGAGAGTTCCTTTAATCTTTTTGTAGGAGTGTAATTAGCAGTCTTTTAATGAACCCACCCACAACACATACACACACAAAGATATTGTCTTATTTGTTTTCCATAACAAAATACTGGTTTAATGTGTCGTGACAGAACAACTTTTGTAACATCTTGTAATTAGCTTGTTTCTCACCTGGGGACTCTAGCTCTCAACATTAATCACTGCAAATTGGCTGGGCCACAATAAGGGCTGCTGCACAAGCCAGTAAGTCACATTAGAGTGGAGACCCCACAGTATTGTAAACAAAATTTATCTCTGACACTGAGAGGGCATCTATGCAGCATACAGACTACAGGCAGTATTAAGGGATATATAATTAGCAATCCAACTTAATTTGATTTTCTAGGAAGATCCATGCGTCTGTGCGTAATCTCCTGACAAGGCGATCACCATTGTTGTTTCTTTCACCACATCCATGCCTGTCCATTGCTTTCTCGTTGTTGGAATTGTCGGTTCCCACTTTGGCATTCATGTCACCAGTTAGGAGAAGAATGTTGAGTTGTGGTACCTTTGACAGCGTCTGTGATGCCAACTTATGACTCTTGGAGGACTCAACGTTCGGGGTCACCGGAATATTAGTAGTAGGGGGGATTTCTGTTTTTGTTATAGTTCAGTGTTGTGTTTTTTGTTTAGATAACAGAAATTTGAAACCTTAGGTGCTCTGTGCCTGTACTGCTGTATGGATTTGTTTGATTCCTGCCAACTATTTGAAGTAAATTACCTTTGTTACCTGCACCTGCCTTCTCTTCTATACAGATTGTGACACTGTCATTTGCATTTGTTCATACCAGTGTTCTTTGTGCTCCTCCTCAGCCTTGTTGGGTGGTGCATAGTACTGTAAGATGGTAAGTTTACAGAACTTTGAGTTGAGGCGTACTCGGATCAGCCTTTCACTTACTGGTTCCCAGTCCAGCAAGGTTTTGGCTTTCTCCTTTGAGATCTAGATGGCTACACCATGTTTGTGGATGTTCTAGTGGACAGAATGGAGGATTACAGACTTAAAGGAGTGTTCCATAGTAAATCAGTTTCATAGTATACCATTTACAAACGTTACCACAGATGATTTATGTCATATACACGTCTGTTGTTGTAAAATATATCAGAGAAAAGCCGATAGTATATTTCAGTTCCTTTCGCATCCACTAGGGTGCTTCTGCATCCGTCGAAACTTGAGCTACCACAACTCCCAGAATTCTAAGCGAATTTAGTGCCCGTCCCCGTTTGAACACACCGTAACAGAACATGAACAATTCAACAGTAGAGCTTGACGCTAGAAAGTTATACATATTTGTTTTTGAAATTGTAGTCTAATTTCTATTCATCATGCCCGTTTGGTGTTCTGTACCTGGTTGCAAAAATTACAAGCAAGCCCAAAAAGAAGGATTAATCTTTCACACTTTACAATAGGCTATAAAAAGTTAGGGTCTGCAGTCGGCATTTTAGGTCGGAAGATTACGAAAGGGATCTATGTGCTGAATTAACCGGCACTACAGCCCGAAAGCGGCTGAAAAGCGATGTGATCCCATCCATTTTTCTTTATCTAGAAAGAGTAGCCTATATATAGTAAGATACAGTAATTTACACAGTCAGCTAGCTACTAAATACAGCTGGCACACTACACATACAGTACAA
>JACXGM010028705.1:0-13949 GCA_016801145.1 Umbra pygmaea | reverse complement strand
ATGTAGATGACACCATTCTATACACATCTGACCCTACATTAGACTCTGTATTAACTAACCTCTATGCAGATGATACCATTCTATACACATCTGACTCTACATTAGACTCTGTATTAACTAACCTCTATGTAGATGATACCATTCTATACACATCTGACCCTACATTAGACTCTGTATTAACTAACCTCTATGTAGATGATACCATTCTATACACATCTGACCCTACATTAGACTCTGTATTAACTAACCTCTATGCAGATGATACCATTCTATACACATCTGACTCTACATTAGACTCTGTATTAACTAACCTCTATGTAGATGACACCATTCTATACACATCTGACCCTACATTAGACTCTGTATTAACTAACCTCTATGCAGATGACACCATTCTATACACATCTGGCTCTACATTAGACTGTATTAACTAACCTCCAAGAGCTTCGATGCCATTCAACACACATTCCATTGCCTTCAACTGCTCCTAAATCTCACCAAAACTAAATGCATGCTTTTCAACCGCACACTTCCCGTACCTGCCAGCCTGACTAGCATCTCAACTCTGGATTGTCCAAACTAGATTATGCGGACTCTTCCTAATACTTAAAGGTGTCTGGTTAGAATGTTAATGTGGGACTGGAATGAAAGTGAACAATCTCCAATCTGTCCCCCTCACGTCTTTTATATCACAGTTATACAGGCTTCTGTCTAATCATTCCACATGCTGACCCTCCCTTCTCACATGTACACTATCTCTCCCCATCTGATCTAGTGCCTTAGCTTTTGCCCCATGGTGCCTTTGTACGCACTGACTTGCACAGTATTTTATTTACAGTATATTATTTATTGTCTGTCATTTGCACAACATCCACTTAAACAGTTATGCTCAAGTATTAATTTTCTCTACTGTATTTGCCTGCCACTTTACATACCAAATGATCTACCTATCAAACACAGATTTATGTTGCACTAATTGTACATATACTTACATTGTTTCTCTTGTAATTTTGATAGTTTTTTATCCTTTGTTTAATTCATGTGTAATATGTGTAATTAATGTGTAACTTTGTCTCAACCTTCACTGTACCACGTTATCTTGGCCAGGTCGTTGTTTTAAAAAAATTCTCAACGTGCCCACCTGGTTAAATAATTAAAATCAATTGATAAACATAAACAGATAGATGACAGATACAAATAAATTCAATGAATAAAACCTTTAAAAAAGTGTGAAGATCTTGCTTCAAGGTGTCTGTGGTCTCTGTCTAGAATTCTCATCAGGTAAATCTGAGCTCACTATTTCTAACTTCTTTTTTGAGAAGGTAAACATCTACAGTGGACTTTGATCTATGGAGCCAGAAAGGTAAACTGATAGTCCAGAATGATTGGACATAGTTGGCAGTATAAAATGATGCAGTTCAAATGTAGAGTCAGGCTTCTGTGAACATTCTATAAAAGTATTAAACCTTAACATTACCGTATCTAAAATTAATTTATGAATGTTATTACCATATCTATGTGAACACTGGTCAGAACATGTTATGAAGTGCATTATGTTATTTTTGGATTTGTATTTCAACATATTCTAGTATAAGTTTATGTTGTTAAAATGCAGTGAATTATATAATCAGAAATAGATATTTTCTCTGAAACAATTGTGACCATTATTAACACCAACACAAATTCATATTGATACTTTACGTGGAACGTGCTTCTATGGTCAGATGAGCTTTCTGGCCACAAAAACAATAGAGGTGTATTTGGTGTGAGAAGAGGGATGGCCACGCCCACGCACTTCAAATTGTAGGTGGCATAGTGATCAAGGCTGTGGACAAGGGAGTGTGCAAAACATACAATGACAACTGTGCGGGTGAGAGTGTGCAAAATGTAATAACGGCCGAGAAGAGTGGGTGGGGTCAGCATGTACAATGGTCTGTCAATAGACTTGATAGTAGAACTTTGAAGGTAGTTAAAGGGACAGTGGATTCAAGCTTCAATGATTTTTGCATTTCAATCATTAGCAGCGGAGAACTGGAATAGAGGCGGCTGAAGGATGTGCAGGCTTTTGTGGCAATCAGGGGGATTTACCTACTTGAACGCAGATTAAGAGAAGGTGTTACTCTGAAGATGATTGATTTTAGGTAAGGTGGGGTTTTGCCTAGTAGACATTCGTAAATAAGATGAAACCAGTGTGTTATTCGCTGGGTGTGTAGTGAAGGCCATCCGATTAGTGTGTAGAGGTTGAAGTGATAAGTGTTATATGGCGCATTGGTGACAAAACGGATGGTGCTGTGGTACACAACATCTACTTTTGTAATGAGAGTGTTTGATGCAGATCTGTAGATTACCGAAGACTAGTATAGGGAGGATGGTCATTTTCACAAGGGCATGTTTAGCAGGAAGATACAATGAAGAACCCCCAGACTGAGGGAGCGTTTTTGGCATGCTTACACAATAAAGAACACGTAGGCTGAGAGAGCTTCATTGGCATGCTAACACAATGAAGAACACCCAGACTGAGGGAGTGTTTTTGGCATGCTTACACAATAAAGAACACCTAGGCTAAGAGAGCTTCTTTGGCATGCTAACACAATGAAAAACACTCAGACCGAGCTCTACTTGGCATGCTAACACAATGAAAAACACCCAGACTGAGGGAGCTCTATTTGGCATGCTAACACAATGAAAAACACCTAGACTGAGCGAGCTTCTTTATCATGCTAACACAATGAAAAACAACCAGATTGAACATTATTTTGCATGCTAACACAATGAAAAACACCTGACTGAGAGAGCTCTATTTGGCATGCTAACACAATGAACAACACCCAGACTGAGGGAGCTCTATTTGGCATGCTAACACAATGAAAAACACCCAGACTGAGGGAGCTCCATTTGGCATGCTAACACAATGAAGAACACCCAGACTAAGGGAGCTCTATTTGGCATGCTAACACAATGAAAAACACCCAGGGAGCTCTATTGGGCATGCTAACACAATGAAGAACACCTGACTAAGAGAGCTCTATTAACACAATGAAGAACACCCAGACTGAGGGAGCTCTATTTGGCATGCTAACACAATGAAAAACACCCAGGGAGCTCTATTTGGCATGCTAACACAATGAAAAACACTCAGGGATCTCTATTTGGCATGCTAACACAATGAAAAACACTCAGGGAGCTCTATTGGGCATGCTAACACAATGAAAAACACCTGACTGAGAGAGCTCTATTAACACAGTGAAGAACACCCAGACTGAGGGAGCTCTATTTGGCATGCTAACACAATGAAAAACACCCAGGGAGCTCTATTTGGCATGCTAACACAATGAAGAACACCTGACTGAGAGAGCTCTATTTGGCATGCTAACACAATGAAGAACACCCAGACTGAGGGAGCTCTATTTGGCATGCTAACACAATGAAAAACACCCAGGGAGCTCTATTGGGCATGCTAACACAATGAAGAACACCCAGACTGACGGAGCTCTATTTGGCATGCTAACACAATGAAAAACACCCAGGGAGCTCTATTTGGCATGCTAACACAATGAAAAACACCTAGACTGAGCATTATTTTGCATGCTAACACAATGAAAAACACCTGACTGAGAGAGCTCTATTTGGCATGCTAACACAATGAAGAACACCCAGACTAAGAGAGCTCTATTAACACAATGATGAACACCCAGACTGAGGGAGCTCTATTTGGCATTTTAACATAATGAAAAACACCAAGGGAGCTCTATTTGGCATGCTAACACAATGAAGAACACCTGACTGAGAGAGCTCTATTTGGCATGCTAACACAATGAGGAACACACAGACTGAGGGAGCTCCATTTGGCATGCTAACACAATGAAAAACACCCAGACTGAGGGAGCTCCATTTGGCATGCTAACACAATGAAAAACACCCAGGGAGCTCTATTGGGCATGCTAACACAATGAAGAACACCCAGATTGAGGGAGCTCTATTTGGCATGCTAACACAATGAAAAACACCCAGGGAGCTCTATTTGGCATGCTAACACAATGAAAAACACCCAGATTGAGGGAGCTCTATTTGGCATGCTAACACAATGAAGAACACCCAGACTGAGGGAGCTCTATTTGGCATGCTAACACAATGAAAAACATCCAGGGAGCTCTATTTGGCATGCTAACATAATGAAAAACACACAGGGAGCTCTATTTGGTATGCTAACACACAGGTTAGGTCAGATAGAGTGCACACCCCCACACATTCACACAGTAATGTTATACAACCAGCCCTGAAATTACGCAACCAAATGTACTCATACAGTATAATTACAGTACATATATGCAGTGTGTGTGTGTGTGTGTGTGTGTGTGTGTGTGTGTCAGGGCAACACCTTGATTATTCAGCTTTGCCATCTGAGCAAAACTAGTTAACTCCATCTATCTCTCTGTCCAATGCTTTGTGTCTCTACACACACACACACACACACACACACACACACACACACACACACACACACACACACACACACACACACACACACACACACACACACACACACACACACACATACTCTTTGGACTACCTTGGCAATTAAGATAACATTACACCATGTGGTTTGGAGTTCCGATTCTCATAGCCAACTAATGCCTTTTGTATACAATTCATAATTCATAACAGTATAGCTGGACAGGGAAAGCTTCATAGGCTTAGCTTTAGGCCCTAAATAGATAACAGCTAACTAGCTTCAAATTTTAGCTAATTTAGCTAATGTTATACACATCAATCAGCCATAAAATTATGACCATTATGCCTTATATTGTTTAGGTCCCCCTTTTGCTGCCTAAACAGTAGCTCAAATCTTTACAGTTGCCCATTTTTCCTGTTTCTAACACATCAACCTTGAGGACAAAATGAAAAAGCAGAAAAAATCAAAATGCAGTGACTTTGACAATGCTGATGCTAGAAGACTGGGTCAGAGCATCTCCAAACTGCAGCTCCTATGTAGTGTTCTTGGTCTGCAGTGGTCGGTACCTATCAAAAGTGGTCCAAGGAAGGAAAATCAGTGAACCAGTGACAGGGTAATGGGCAGCCAAGTGTCATTGATGCATGTGGGGAGCGAAAGCTGACCTGTGTGGTCCGATCCAATAGACAAATACTGTAGCTCAAGTTGCTGAACAGGGTCATGAAGGTTCTGATAGAAAGTTGTCAGAGCACACGGTGCAGTTTGTTGCTATGGGACTGTTGTTTTGGCTGCAAAATGGGGACTTACACAATGTTAGGCAGGTGGTCATAATGTTATAGCTGATCAGTGTATAGTTTAATTTGGAATTTGAATGGATGGATGCACGTGATGCTCTGGTGGGGCACGTGATGGCCCATGTCAACATCCACAAGCTGTGAAAGTACCGCTCCTATCCATTTTATTTCTTTGTTCTTTAAAAAAATCCAGATTTTCCTCCCTTCCCAATACTCTCTCTAATCCTCCGTTGGCAGCTCAGCAACTCCTTGTTCAGAGTTGTTGGATGACGTGGGGCGAGCACATGGTTCATTCATCTACATCTTGCCCAGCCGCCGATTCTTTTATTGAATTCACAGGTGCCCGATCTGAACACAAGGTGTCGCTAGAGAGCGATATGGCAGGATACACTTATCTGATGTATCTAACCCAAATCCCAGGCAGCACTATGCTCGTTTTGTGTTGCCTCATGCAGTGGGCCCAAGGAATTCAGAGAACCCATGGTTGGGCTTGAACCCACAACCATCGCTCCAATATGCCGCACGGACCCCCCATTTTCTAAACTTCACAGTTATTCTAGTTCCACCTCTACTTTGAGGTAGGACTTGGCTTTATTCTGCACCTTAGTCCCTTGTTTAATTTCCCCGTTCAACATTTTAATTTGCCTCTATTTTTATGATCTCTCACCAAGTTAGATTAATCAACTCTGGCAATCCATAACTTAAAAAATACGCAATAAAGTATTCTTGGCCTTCCTGGCATTGATTACATTAGTTTAATGTTATAAAAATGGATAAACGCTCTGTTTTCCAATCTCTGCTTTTGCATGGTAGAAATCTAAACAATAGCTAATTTAAATAACACTTTTGATTAAATAACAAAATATCTGTCAAATGTAGCCATTTAACCGCTGTGAAACCCCTATTTTGGTATTAAATACTCTGTTTCTGAAGGGAACTTTACGCCTGTAACGATGCTGTAGAGGAGGATGCCTATTATGACGAGTTGGACGATCACATCTGAATCGCTCTCAATGGCATCCATGAATACGAGGGCTACACCTGCTACCCCACTGACATTGGGGTAGTAGAAGAGGGTGATGGCCCCTTCGGATTCCCCTACCTGGTGATGGGTAGGGTCGGCAAGGCCCGACAAGGGAGCTACTGGCGAAAGAGAGAGAAGCGCCCACCATCGCAGGCATGTGGGAGCTACCTCTCTTACAAAACAGGCAGGGAAACCTTGGACTGTCACACTTTCCTGCTGGGATGGAAGACAGCGAGGAGGATCAGGATGTCAAGACAAAGGACCACAAGGAAGAAGAGGACCTCATCTGGTGAGAGACAGATGAAGATGGATCAGAAGAGGAGGAAGGTGAGGGGGAAATGGACAGTAAATGGACAATAAAAGAATCCAGAAAAACGCTTTTCAAAAAAGTTATAAATTGATTTGCATTACAATGAGTGAAATAAGTATTTAACACCTTGAGGTCAGGTTTTTCTTGTAGTTGGCCACCAGGTTTGTACACATCTCAGGAGGGATTTTGTCCCACTCCTCTTTGCAGATCCTTTTCAAGTCATCAAGGTTTTGAGGCTGACATTCCGCAACTCAAACCTTCAGCTCCCTCCACAGATTTTCTATGGGATTAAGGTCTGGAGTCTGGCTGGGCCACTCCAGGAACTTAATGTGCTTCTTCTTGAGCCACTTCTTTGTTGCCTTGGCTGTGTCTTTTGGGTCATTGTCATGCTGGAATATACATCCCCTAACCGTTTTCATTGCCCTAGCTGAGGGAAGGAGTTTCTCACCCAAGATTTGATGGTACATGGCCCTGTTCATTGTCCCTTTGATGCAGTGAAGTTGTCCTGTCCCCTTAGCAGAAAAACACCCCCAAAGTATAATGTTTCCACTTCCATATTTGATGGTGGAGATGGTGTTCTTGGGGTCATAGGCAGCATTCCTCCTCCTCCTCCAAATACAGCAAGTGGAGTTGATGCCAAAGAGCTTGAATTTGGTCTCATCTGACCACAACACTTTCACCCATTTCTACTCTGTATCATTCAGATGTTCATTGGCAAACCTCAGACGGGCCTGTACATGTGCTTTCTTGAGCAGAGGGACCTTGCGGGTGCTGCAGGATTTCAGTCCTTCACAGCGTAGTGTGTTACCAATTGTTTTCTTGGTGACTATGGTCCCAGCTGCCTTGAGATCATTGACAAGATCCCCCGTGTAGTTCTGGGCTGATTCCTCACCGTTCTCATGATCATTGCAACTCCACGAGGTGAGATCTTGCATGGAGCCCTAGAGTTATCTTGCATTAAGCCCCAGTTTTTTGTGATTCTTCCATTTGCAAATAATCACACCAACTGTTGTCAACTTCTCACCAAGCTATTGGCGATGGTCTTGTAGCCCATTCCAGCCTTGTGTAGATTTACTATCTTGTGCCTGACATCTTTGGACAGCTCTTTGGTCTTGGCCATGGTGGAGAGTTTGGAATCTGATTGATTGCTTGCTTCTGTGAACAGGTGTCTTTTATACAGGTAACAAGATTACATTATCTCAGCTCGTTACCTGTATAAGAGGCACCTGGGAGCCAGAAATCTTGCTGATTGAGAGGGGATCAAATACTTATTTGACTCATTGTAATGCAAATCAATTAATCTCTCCCAACAGCTGCCGTGTTGGACCTACGCCCCCTTCTTCCCTCCAGCACAATTAGCTCCACTCCACACTCCCGTGCCAACAGCTCACCTATCCATGCCTCTGCATGCCAAATAGAGCTCCCTCAGTCTGGGTGTTTTTCATTGTGTTAGCATGCCATATAGAGCTCCCTCAGTCTGGGTGTTCTTCATTGTGTTAGCATGAAAAATAGAGCTGCCTCAGTCTGGGTGTTCTTCATTGTGTTAGCATGAAAAATAGAGCTCCCTGGGTGTTCTTCATTGTGTTAGCATGCCAAATAGAGCTCCCTCAGTCTGGGTGTTCTTCATTGTGTTAGCATGAAAAATAGAGCTGCCTCAGTCTGGGTGTTCTTCATTGTGTTAGCATGAAAAATAGAGCTGCCTCAGTCTGGGTGTTCTTCATTGTGTTAGCATGAAAAATAGAGCTCCCTGGGTGTTTTTCATTGTGTTAGCATGCCAAATAGAGATCCCTCAGTCTGGGTGTTCTTTATTGTGTTAGCATGAAAAATAGAGCACCCTCAGTCTGGGTGTTCTTTATTGTGTTAGCATGCCAAATAGAGCTCCCTCAGTCTGGGTTTTCTTCATTGTGTTAGCATGCCCAATAGAGCTCCCTGGGTGTTTTTCATTGTGTTAGCATGCCAAATAGAGCTCTCTCAGTCTGGGTGTTCTTTATTGTGTTGTTTTGGGGCTCCGCCACCAGGACTCTACCACCAGCAATGGAGACCACCAAGGCTCCGCCCATCTCACCACAGCCGGTACTAACTGCCCTCTAAGCTTGCAGTGCCCTTACAGCTGGTACCGGTTGCCCTCTTCCCTCAGCTGAGGGGGACAATGTACAAAAGGTTCTATGATTTCTAAACGGTTCATATGATATGTATAAATGTACTCTCAAATTACAGCTGACAGTCTGCACACATGGTCCAACAAATGGTCACAGTGAATTAAATATGGAGCTCACTGTACATTTTCCAGGGTTCTGTGTTAACGTTTGAAAAATACGTTAATTGAAGACGTACTAATTACACATTTTTGTTTGTAATTTCTGACATCACATTGTGTTTGTCTATTGCTGTGGTTTAAGAATATTCTAGATGTTGGAAGACATTTGTGAGGGGACGCAGGTCATTCAAATGCATTAACACACTTTACTCACGACTGTCTGTAAGAGGATATTCAATGGCCCGCCCCCCCATGCTGCTGAAAGTGATAAGCCAGGTGATATTTGTGGTAAGAAGTGTTGGTGGTCAGGGAAGACAGCTGGGCCATTAAAATATTTAGGTCAATATGTGTGAGACATTAAACGCAATGAGGGCACACTGGTCAAAATAAAATAGGAGAAACCTGAATAGATAATGAGAGAGAACAGGGAATGAGAGATCAGAAAATTTGAAGAGATTCGCTACTCACCAGTCTATACTAAAAAGGAAGGAAGTATATTGGTAAAATAGTTTTGTTCAACAGGAAGTGAGAGTCCTGGAGACGATGAGTAATTACTTCATATCAAGTAGCACTTCCTCCTAGGAGGCGACTGCCAGAGGCTGAAACCTAAGATTATGGCTGAGCCAAACTGCCCCTGGACTCCGAAGTGTGAAACTCCTGACATTTACCAGTGATACTATTAAAGGAGACCTGAACCTAAGCCAAGACCTGCAGGGTCAACTCTGCTGGGTCAAGACCCTGTAGCAGGGTGAACTCTGCTGGGTCAAGACCCTGTAGCAGGGTCAACTCTGCTGGGTCAAGACCCTGTAGCAGGGTCAACTCTGCTGGGTCAAGACCCTGTAGCAGGGTCAACTCTGCTGGGTCAAGGCCCTGTAGCAGGGTCAACTCTGCTGGGTCAAGACCCTGTAGCAGGGTCAACTCTGCTGGGTCAAGACCCTGTAGCAGGGTCAACTCTGCTGGGTCAAGGCCCTGTAGCAGGGTCAACTCTGCTGGGTCAAGAACCTGTAGCAGGGTCAGCTCTGCTGGGTCAAGGCCCTGTAGCAGGGTCAACTCTGCTGGGTCAAGGCCCTGTAGCGGGGTCAACTCTGCTGGGTCAAGAACCTGTAGCAGGGATTAACTCTGCTGGGTCAAGAACCTGTAGCAGTGTCAACTCTGCTGGGTCAAGAACGTGTAGCAGGGTCAACTCTGCTGGGTCAAGGCCCTGTAGCTGGGTCAACTCTGCTGGGTCAAGGCCCTGTAGCTGGATCAACTCTGCTGGGTCAAGGCCCTGTAGCTGGGTCAACTCTGCTGGGTCAAGGCCCTGTAGCAGGGTCAAGGACAGGGAAGATATACGGTTCAAGAACAGGGTTAGGGGTAAAAATGTTCAAGTTCAAATTTACCTTAGCCTGATATTATGACTTTCAAAAAAATGAAATATCAAGTCTGTCGGTCTCCTAAATAATAAATTGTACCCTAAAAATCTGCTTGCCTATGTATAATGTCCATAGACAGTATAAATGAATGGACGAACAGACGCCATTCATTCCTATGGAGACCAGGTGAAGGCAATTAGAAGCACTTTTTCGGTGGTAGGCAAGCTTACTGTTCTCCAGTGTGACTAGTGGAGGTTCATGGTAGCATATAACCACACGGTTGATTGAATTGTTGTAACAGTGATCATTGGTGAATGTGTGTGCATCGCAACTACATGTTCCTGCGAGCCACAATTCCATAGGTGTTTGGTCCAAACCAAATTTAGCACAGGTGACATTAATCATTATTAAGATGAAACGCTAACTCAGGTTAGTCGCAACTGGGGTTGGACGGAAAACTTACATAAAATAACATTGTTATTAGCCAGACCCTTTCTCATATACAGTGACTACCCAGATACCTGTCTGTGGGAATGCACAACAGCATGTCAAAAGAACCTTGCTTGACATAATAATAACATGAGAGAAGGTTCTGACCTGAGGTCGCAATTACATACAGTCCTGTAATAGAAACGTGCCAACTCCATTACACGGAACAGTAATTCAACTACAAAGAAAAGGCCACAAAGGCTCGCTAGGAGAACCATTTCCCTGTCCGTGTGAATGCACGTCAGCATGCTAATAGCAGAAGCATCCCACGAAAGCAAACATCCGTAGGGTGATAGTGATGACACAAACATAAATTGCAATAAAAACTGCAAACAACATTCTTGCTAGTTACAGAAGAGTTAGAATCCACGTTGTGTGGAAATGTGACAACCAAGCACTTGACTGAAGCATTAACCCCTAATACCAAACACAATATCTTCCACATAACAGCACCGGTTTCACCATTGGCTATGTACGTTCCAGACCTGGGGCACGCCAAATCTGCCAGCATGAGCAACGATAGGTGAAGCCTGCTCAGGGGTCAGAATATCTTCAACACAGCCCAGCCGACTATTCCCAAGCATAATATTAGTGTCATTCTGACAAAACTAAAATTCAGCATCAACATGAACTTTCCAATGACAGTCATCATCTACAGTTCACCTCAGATGACTCGGACACAAGTCAGTTCTTTGAAATGGGCGTATAGTTCTTTGTTGTATGATACATTCAAGTTCTTGTCACATCGTGATATTTCTTTGGCTGGTGGCCATAAAAGTAAGTAATTAAATCATTAAAGTCTTTTGAAAGTCACCTTGACTGTCTGCTTTGGTTAATAGAAGTAGGAGTCAAATACCATATACTGTAGCAGAGTAATGTGAAAACCATTCATATACACTCACCTAATGGATTATTAGGAACAGCTGTTCAATTTCTCCTTAATGCAATGATCTACTCAACCAATCACATGGCAGTTGCTTCAATGCATTTAGGGGTGTGGTCCTGGTCAAGACAATCTCCTGAACTCCAAACTGAATGTCAGAAAGGGAAAAACATCCAGTAAGCGGCAGTCCTGTGGGCGAAAATGCCTTGTTGATGCTAGAGGTCAGAGGAGAATGGGCCGACTGCTTCAAGCTGATAGAAGGGAAACTTTGACTGAAATAACCACTCGTTACAACCGAGGTATGCAGCAAAGCATTTGTGAAGCCACAACACGGACACCTTGAGGCGATGGGCTACAACAGCAGAAGACCCCACCGGATACCACTCATCTCCACTACAAATAGGAAAAAGAGGCTACAATTTGCAAGAGCACACCAAAATTGAACAGTTGAAAACTGGAAAAATGTTGGCTGGTCTGATGAGTCTCGATTTCTGTTGAGACATTCAGATGTTAAGAGTCAGAATTTGGCGTAAACAGAATAAGAAAATGGATCCATCATGCCTTGTTACCACTGTGTAGGCTGGTGGTAATGGTGTAATGGTTTGGAGAATGTTTTCTTGGCACACTTTAGGCCCCTTAGTGCCAACTGGGCATCGTTTAAATGCCACAGCCTACCTGAGCATTGTTTCTGACCATGTCCATCCCTTTATGGCCACCATGTACCCATCCACTGATGGCTATTTATAGCAGGATAATGCACCATGTCACAAAGCTTGAATAATTTCAAATTGGTTTCTTGAACATGACAATGAGTTCACTGTACTAAAATGGCCCCCACAGTTACCAGATCTCAACCTAATAGAGCATCTTTGGGATGTGGTGGAACGGGAGCTTCGTGCCCTGGATGTGCATCGCACAAATCTCCATCAACTGCAAGATGCTATCCTATCAATTTGGGCCAACATTTCTAAAGAATGCTTTCAGCACCTTGATGAATCAATGCCACGTAGAATTAAGGCAGTTCTGAAGGCGAAAGGGGGTCAAACACAGTATTAGTAAGGTGTTCCTAATAATCCTTTGAGTGTATGTTGTTCTTGGAGTTCCTTCACATTTATAAGTATATAAGCATTTGTAAGTATATTCACAGTATATAAGCTGTGCGCCGTAGAGGATGGTCGCATGGACAATGGCTCAGCTCACTCTATGCAGGTTTTGGCTTATTACTGTTTTTTTAGTTTTTATTTCTGCACGTTCTGCACTGTCGCTCATACAGTATGATCGACTAGCACTTTTGGATATACGTAATTCACTGGATACAGACTTTCTTCCACTTACCGAAGCGATTGCTGCAACTGGAATATCCCGCCGTCGACTTGTCCACTCATACGCAGGCGACGAAGGAAAAAGAAGAGAGAAAAACGAGCGGGTATTCTAAGCAGATCACGGACAAGATAGTGCAATCCACCGTTACCGAGCATTTTACTTGCAAATGTTCAATCACTTGACAATAAAATGGACGAACTTCATGCTCAGATTATCTTCCAGCGGGACATTGCCAACTGCTGCGTTCTAGCTTTTACAGAGACGTGGTTGGATTCCACCATCCCCGACACGGCTGTTACTCCAGCTGGTTTCTCCGTCTTCCGGCAGGACAGAACCTCGGAATCAGGTAAACAAAGAGGCGGAGGGGTTTGCATTGTGATTAACTCTCGTTGGGGTTCGGATGCCGCAGTTATTTCAACACACTGCTCACCGGACCTGGAGCTACTAACTGTAAACATACGTCCCTTCTATCTCCCCCGGGAGTTTACTTCCGCTATAATCACAGCAGTCTACATACCTCCGCAGGCGGATAAGGCGCGCGCGCTTGAGGGACTATATGGAATATTAAGTGCCTAGAGGACGCTCATCCTGAGTCTGTTTTTATTGTTGTTGGAGACTTTAACAGGACAAACATGAAAAAAATACTGCCAAAATTCCATCAGCATATTTCTTTTCACACTCGGGGCGATCAGACCCTAGATCACTGTTATTCAACGATCCGTAACAGCTTCAAACCCATCCCCCGCCCTGCCTTTGGAAAGGCAGATCACATCTCCGTTCTTCTCCTCCCTACCTACAGACAACGTCTTAAACAGGAAAAAACGGTTTTTCGGTCAGTCCAAAAATGGAGTGACCAATCCATCACTACTCTCCAAGACTGTTTTGAAACCACCGACTGGGAAATGTTCCGTGTAGCAGCGGGTGACAACATTGATGAATACACTGACTCTGTCTCAGCATTCATCACCAAGTGCATAGATGATGTCGTTCCACGGGTCAATGTCAAGACCTTCCCCAACCAAAAGCCCTGGGTTAACGGTAATGTCCGTGCCAAGCTTGTAGCACGG